>BPLR01014024.1:0-73253 GCA_021605095.1 Caerostris extrusa
TTACGTATTGCTCATTAGAATTCTTATAACCTGGTAAATTGATTAAATAATAACTCCATGTAAAGTATTTTTTTCACTTTTTAACTTAGTGAGTTCTATTAATATGCTATAAACAGTGAAATAAAATAAAATGGTTTTAATTTTATATTTGTGAAAAACAATATCATTTCAACAATGACACACAAAAATTGATTTTTACATAATAAGTTCAAAATTATGAGAAGTACTTTTATTATATAAATTAAACTTAATAATCAATTTCTTTCATCAATTTTATTAATGTAAATATTTATTATTCAAATACCTTATCTATTTTAAAATTGGGATAAAAATAAAATAAAATGTTTATAAAGAGTCATTTTTTCAGTGTTTTTGGCAGAACTCATAACCAGTGTAATAAATTACAAAGAATCATGCATTAATTTTTATTAAAAATTTATTTAACTTCTTTTTTTTTTAAATATAATAAATTTTAATAAAGTTTGTTTATACTCCAGCACTTTTTCTATTCCTGTAAATAATAAACTTATTGCGTTATCTAAACATTATAAGGTTAAAAGCACATATTATTATAAATGACCTTGACTAGTCACGCACGAGACTTTCAGTGAGTCTAATGCATAGGTTAATGTACGATTGAACTGAAAATTAAAAAGATAACGCAAAAATTCATCATACTTCGTATTCAAAAGGGCAAAGTGTATCTAGAAACATATCGAAAATATTTCCAACTGATAAAATTGCGTATTTATTTTAACATGTGGCCAGATCCTTTTAATCAGTGCTGAAGCTCGAAACTTAAAATTTATTTGGAGAAATAATTATGAGTTATCGTAAATTTTATCAGACCAGGTGAGCTTGCTATTATTCTGTAATTATCTACTTTCTTTTATTTTTTGTTTTGTTTCAGCATAATATGGGCTGACAAGTTCGTAGACGGACATGAGAGATAGTGCGCCACAAGTATTAAACCATATGCGAATTTAGGTGTTCTCCCAACCTCTGTGCGACACGCGTGTATAAATTTGATGTGATGTTGTAACCACTTAGAGAAAAAAGACATTTATAAAAGTAACTTTATTTGCCTGTGCCGATAACTTAATTAAAGCATTATTTCTTTTGGCGAGAAAATTAACATTTATTAGCCGGCGCTTGGGAATGATCAACACATTTGGACTTGCACCAGGAATATGGTGCAAAGGTTTGCTGCACTTAAACGAGGCGAATGAGCACCGAGGACGATGCACGTAGTGGATTCCCAAAAGGCTGTTACCGACGAAAACATCTAAAAAGTCCACAAAATAATTTCTGATAACCGTAAAGTGAAGTTGATTGAGACAGCTGGAGACCTAAAGATATCAGAGGAACGTGTTGGAATGTGAATGAATATTTTTATATGAAGGCTCTGTTCAAAGTGTGGTGCTGTGCGAGCTCACAGTGGATGATGATAGCGGATTCTATCTGAGCAAGAAACCACTGAGTCACGCACAAACTCAGAGAGTACTTTTTTTAAAAATAAAGAAATAGTATTTTCACTTTTTCAAAGTATAATTTGAATTATTTGCGATAAATCACCTTTTTCTCCACCTCAAAAATGTTAACGTATGGTTTTAATTAACAATCTAACGTTTATTATTAAATGTCTTTAATAATAATTCTAATTGTATAATTAATAATATTATATATATATGCCTTATCAAACAATTTTATTTTTTTTGTCAAAAATATTTTTGAACATTTTATCTTGTTTTGAATTAATAAAAATTTGTAATATTCAAATTTAATTGAAGATTGAATAATTTTGATCCGAAACAAATTGAATGTGAAAGTATGAAAATATTAATGATAGGTGTATAACAATTTGTATTTATTGGGTAGAGATTTCGTCGATCTGTTGAGTTTCTTGGGTGAAAGGAATAATACTTTCTCTTCTTGTTATGTATTGTTTCACCCCATAATCTAAGCCTTCTTAATATATACTATTAAAAAAGCGCCACTGATCAATTTCATGAATAGTGAGGAAACGTAGTCTTCTTCCTAGAGCAAAGTACAAAAATCCATTACCTTTAAAAAGGCGCTACAAAGAGACTTTACTTAACAGCACTTGAAATAGTTTTGGATTAAATAACTGTTTTCATGCATATTGTTTTTACTATGAGCACTTGATCGCCTGTATTTTGTCTTATAAGAATCTGATAAAATTATCATCATCATTGGAGTAAGCTTCTCCTCCATCATCATGGTTTCGCCTCCGTCTACTGGCAGATTTCGAGACAAGAGATGTTTATCTTTTACGGTTAGGCTACTGGCCCTACGCCCAACGGTCTACAGCCGTATTATAATTGTTATACATATGCAAAATAGGGATATTTTTCTTCAGCAATGCAATATAAAAAATCTTACAAATTAATAATCATTTTTATATTTCCAGAAAAGACATATCAAATATTTTGTAAAAGCATTCAAGAATGTATATCAAGTAAGTTCATGGTAAATATTGTAAAAAAAGTAATATATCAAATTTGCATGTAATTTTTAAGCATATTAAAATTATTGTACAAATTTTTAATAAAATAATATATTCAAAGAAAATGAATTGAAAGAAGTTTTATATTGTTTTAATGGCTTTTTGTAAATTGTGGTGGATCTTGTCTCCAATCTTGAAATTGAAGTTTTTATATGTAGAATCTAAGAAGTAATTTATTTATTTATTTTTATTTAATAATAGATTACCTTAAGAATGTAGTTGGTGTCATAAAATATATTCTGGAAAGAAAATAAGTATAAAATAGTACATCATTTCAAGAACAAATTAACAATAGCAATTCTGTTCCAAAATAATTTAATTAATTCACACATACATAAGTGTTCCATATACAAAGGCTTTTTTATTGTCTTCATTTCTGTATTTTTGAAATAAAACGTCTGAACCATAATGTAATAAAATGATATTACAAGATTTTTGAAAATTGAAATTTAAAGCAGCTAAAATCTTCAGGAAAATCCAGTTTGGTACACTGAACTATTCTTTTCAGCTTCAGCATATGGAAAAAGTTCAGTGCTTCTTGAAAAACTCAAAAGAATCATCTTTGATCTGTAGGAAAAGAAGGGCACATACATATAATTATAAAATCCAAACTGATGGAGACATGCCATAATATAATAAAGAAGGGAGTATGTACGTGTATAAAAAAGAATAAACTAATCCATGACCTTTTAAGTCTATAATCAGTCAGCTTTTTTAAACAACGATGATCTCCCCTGAGCCAGGCTTGGATACAGCAAAACACAATTGGCAATTTGTAGCACTTGGGCAGCCTTGAATTTCATAGGCGTGCTTCTAACCTCTAACCAGAAAGGTCAGTTACCTAACCTGTAGTGATGCTTGGTGAGGCAACGCTGAGTCCAGCAGCTTCTGGCCTCCAGGACCTTCCAAAAAGGCCAAATCATTCATGCTAGCCTGTTAGTTATGATGGTGAATAGAAGCAACTTTTGCAAAGTGACATTTTCTGAAAGCAACTGTATTTCCATAATATCCTGGGCGCCCTGAGCAGTTCTAGAGAAAAAGTGGACAATGGAAATGAAAGTTCTCATAGTGTGTCGCCTTATGCCTCAACTGATGCTTGTAATCTTCCAAAGGGTAAGAGAGAATCAACAGGTGGATATGAGCAACCCCAGGTTTCCAAAGGCATAACTGAAATGCTATGAAAAAAGAAATTCATTTTTACACTCCCTTGATGGTGCTGCTTCACGCGTGTCTGCAGAAATTCATATCCAGTTCAGCCAATATTGAGAGCTTTTCTTTTCGCATTTCTTTTTTCTCCCTGCTACTGCATGCCTCATATGAAAACTGAGCATCTGCAATAATGCCTTCATGTGGATAAAAGTAGTGTGTGCGAGAGAGATGCTTCAAAAATGAGAGAAAACATTCATCCTTATTTTACTTTCCTCATGGCTGCTTATGGTGCAGCAAGCCACCTTAAAGATGTATGAATGCCCCTTTTCTTTTCTTTGATCTCGAATGGCCACCCTGCAAGAAATAAGTGAGCATTTTCATGCTAGAGAGTCATGGAGGCTTTTGCTTCTTTCATCACAGGCACCTGAGGTGCTTTGTTGAGTGGAAGATAAAATCCAAGATGGGAATTTATTTATATAACAACCTGAGCTGTGTTAAATGAGTTTATACAAAAGAGCAAATCATGCTAACATCCATGAGAGTACAAAAAACCAGCCTGTTTGCGGGCAGAGCAATCCTATGAAGTGAAGAGTTATAACAATCCAAACACTTATAAACAGAGAAACAAAGAAGAAATAAAAATGGATGAAACTGTGATGGAATGTACCTTCGGCAGGGTGACTTGTCTCCAATTACAAGACAGAATTTATTCTCTTGTTATTTGTTATACTGAGATTGACCACTGAATCAATCACATAGCCACCAACGGTGAGTAAAGCAAAAACTAATAATATATGTACACAGTATACATATATTATTGTGGTTAAGGAAAAGTTTGTGTGTTAATCAAATATAACTTAACATAACTTTTTAGATTTTTATCTAAGCAAATTTAATATGAACTCTTAATTACTGTTAGTCATTTGAATATTATTTATCTATCAAACACGCATACAGTTTCAAAATTTGTCTTATAAGATTTATTTTAAGTAGACAGCATTAATAAATATTACATTTTAAATATACTACGTGACATACAGGAGAAACATTAATAATCTATTTCAAAGAAGAATAGTTATCAAGTTTTTACATGATAATACAAAGAACATTATAAGTGAGTATAAATTTTCTAAATTTAGGTTTACATTATTAAAAGATAGTAAACTGAAAGACTGCAAAATGGATAAGAAGAAGATATAAAATTCAAATGGTCTTATCAACTTTTACCCATAAAAGCAAAAGTTGCTGGACTGTGCCTTAAACTTGCAAAAACTGAAAATGAAGCATTAATAGAAAAATTAGAATCATAGCACTCACAAATACCATCGCCATCATTACATCATTGCAAATGAAAAATAATGTTCATGGTAAACTCAAGATTTGTACTGATCAAATTTGAACTCAACTCGTGAATTCTGAAATAAAAAAATTTAATCAAATTACCTGTTTTATTAGATCCCAAAAAATTTCATTCTAATTAAATTGGGTTTGATTATTTAATATATTTCTGTATGTTCTAACTAGAGTGCATTTGTGTCATCCAGTAAAGTTTAAGATATATGGTTACGTTAAAATCTAAATTTTCGTCAAAATATAGAATTTTTCAATGCTATTAAAAGGAATGAGAATTTACCACAGCTCAGTATTCCGCTCAACTGCTATAAGCGAAGCCTGAGCCTAGCTTTAGACTTTAAAGTACCTGATGTTTGATTCTGACTGACAGTAAGAGCTCAATACAGTATTTAAAAATTGACCAAGCATCCTGGATAAATTGGGACAGGATATCGTTACTAAACTAGCTGTTTTGGACCAGATCGGATCAGTGTGCTTGCAATGGATTCCCTCTCATGTGGGCATCTATGGAAATGCAATGGCTGAATTGCTCGCTAGGGAAGGTTGCGAACTTCCCAAAGCTTCTTCTTCCAATCTGGTAGCTTCCAGATGTTCATTCCATGACTTTAGCCAGAGTGAATACCGCTTGAGGTCGCCACCAATTCATGCATGGTACGCCGCTAAACATCCTGGTATGTCCTTGCAGTGCTCCTGTCCTAGACCTGCTCAAACGGCTTTAGCTAGACTAAGGACTGGTCACACAAAGAGTTTGACCTTCAATGGAGACGAGAAGACATATACCCTTTGTCATTGTTCGGCCATCGCGTCTCCCCTCTCATCTCATCGATTATATTGGTGCCTCTGTGAGGCAACTGTTGAATGAGGGGAGGACCGTTTACGATCTATTGATGCAGCATGATCTACTGGACTTGGTTTAGGATTCTAAATTAAGGGGATAACAACAACAACAGGAAGGTAAAAATTTGCTAACCATTCTAGAACTCTATTAAAATGCTTGGAAATTTAGCCCTTATTTTGACTCTAAGATTGGTAAAGATTGAGTGACAAGCGTTTTACTAGGTAAGTGATAATCACTAAAACCGTCAGAAGTAGTTATGAAGAACTTTCGTAAGTTAGTTAAATCTTTTTAATAAAAGGGATTTCGAATCAAAATATACTCAGCATCCCAAGAACACTTTACATGGAACAAAGATAGCTTTTTCCAACATTTACTGAACAAATTCCTTTATACCCAAACATAGCATGCCGGATAATAGTTTTAATGGCTACAAAGGCAAATAATGAGACCAACGCAGCTCATGGTAAAATTTTTTAATAAGTTGCTTAAATTTATTAATATAATATATTGTTCAGCCATAGTTGAGGCAAATTGTTGCATAGGATGTATTTGTGCATGGAAATCTCAATAGCTATAATAGAATTTTAATAAGTTTTAACATAAATAAAATTATCTAAGAAATTGTTCGAGATATTCGTGGAAAAATTTAAATTTTTGAAATTATTCAATTATAACTCAAAGTGTTCTTCAGTAGTTTTATAAAAATTGGTGCAGTTGGTACTCACGCTGTTTTGAAGGGCCTGAACTAAGTCTGAAAAATATATTATATTAATAAATTTACTCAATTTTAAACAGTAAGAAATTTTTACCATGAACTGTATTGGTCTCATTATGGCTGGCAATATCTTTACAGATATTCTTACATTCAAACTCCTAATTAATATCATTAACCTATTCCAATGCATAGATAAATCCATTTTTTATATGAAAATTGTTCAAAATATACAGAAGTTTTTTACATAAAAAATATTCGTGGAAATGAATTTTGAAAAAGAAAGCTATTAGTAAATCTTAATCAAGATATTTTGTAATATTAAAAATCTTTTATTTTACTTTAACAAATAGTTTCAAACTTAATAAAAATACACTTACTAAAAAGGAAAGAATGCACAGAACCAGCGTGAGAAGGAGTGAAGCTATGCATAATCCTATAGCACAGAGGCGTAGATAAATTATTGTTGTCAAACCATTTTTTAAATGAGAAATTGTTCAAAATATTCAGAAGCGTTTTTACATAAAAATATTCGTGGAAATGAATTTTGAAAGAAAGCTATTAGTAAATCTTAATCAAGATATTTTGTAATATTAAAAAAATCTTTTATTTTTCTTTAACAGATAGTTTCAAACTTAATAAAAATACACTTACTAAAGGAGAGAATACATAGACCCAGAGTGAGAAGGAGTGAAGCTATGCATAATCCTATAGCACAGAGGCGTAGATAAATTATTGTTGTCAAACCATTTTTTATATGAAAATTTTTCAAAATATACAGAAGTTGTTTTTGCATAAAAATATTCGTGGAAATGAATTTTGAAAGAAAGCTATTAGTAAATCTTAATCAAGATATTTTGAAATATTAAAAAAAAATATTTTATTTTTTTCTTTAACAAATAGTTTCAAACTTAATAAAAATACACTTACTAAAGGAAAGAATGCACAGAACCAGAGTGAGAAGGAGTAAAGCTATGCATAATCCTATAGCACAGAGGCGTAGATAAATTATTGTTGTCAAACCATTTTTTATATGAAAAATTTTTCAAAATATACAGAAGCGTTTTTATATAAAAATATTCGTGGAAATGAATTTTTAAAGAAAGCTATTAGTAAATCTTAATCAAAATATTTTGAAATATTAAAAAAAAAAATTTTATTTTTCTTTAACAAATAGTTTCAAACTTAATAAAAATACACTTACTAAAGGAAAGAATGCATAGAACCAGAGTGAGAAGGAGTGAAGCTATGCATAATCCTATAGCACAGAGGCGTAAGTGCTCCTTTTTTTTCCTCTCAGCTAAACTGTCGTTCAACTTCAATGGAATGTCCTCTGATAAGTGAGTCAAAAATAAATTAAACAATTTTATCAAACTTTAAGACATTCAAAAATAATCATTTAAGTTACTACACAAAAACTACAAATATACTTTTTTTCATAATTTACAATAAATGTTTGTATTGAATGAATTGTCATTGAGTTATTTCAAAATAAAATTTATTTATTGGGTGCGCAGAAGATCTACTCCCCCATGGTGCACCTGGTAACACTTTTCAGAGGCTAAAAGATCTGCAACTTGGCATTATTGTTAGATTAATGAACTCTGTTTCAGCATGTTTTGTTGTATTTGTTGTTGTTGTTGTATGTTGTATGTTTTTTTTTTTTCGTTGTTTTTTTTGCTGTAACTGTTCATAATCTGCCATTGAATTAAAAAAAATATATTTATTTAAAAATCTAACTGTCTTTGTATCTTTATTGTATTTTGATACAACGTGATGTGTCATTTGAAATTAAAAGTAATAGATATGAAGAAAGTAATAAAGGGTATCCCAAAATTCACGCAAGGGATTTTATTTTGAATAAATTTTCGAAAAACTATTCAGTTTGGCAAAAAGTATATCCCCATATTCAGCTAAAAGGATCATGTAAGTAGGGATAAAAATATTGAAATATCAGTCTAATTTCAATGAATTTTTCTTCTGTAGAAATTTCGATACTCGGAGTTTAAAAAGGTATTAAATGAAAAGATATTGAAAGCATTGTAGGTATTTTGTATTCAATTAAAGGTATTGAAGTATTAAATTTACTTCAAAAATAGTTGAAAAATAACTGATTATAAGTTATTTTTAATTGTAAGCCAATATATTAAAAAATGTCTAAAAAGGAATTATTTAGAGAAATAAACTCGTATATAATAGCACTATCTCTAAGTCTTTCGAACTAGGAGTTTTTTATACAAGAGCCCTAACCACAAAACCTTAATTTATAGATTTATGATGCACTATTTTTAATCTAAAGAAATGTAAAAAAGATTGCCATAAAAGGTAACGTAATTGTTCTGAAAATCAATGGCAAACAGTTTTGTTTGAATCACGAAGCCATTATAGTAGAAGGAGACAGACAAGCATCTTTCCTGTATTTTCCGCAGGTGTTCTAACGAAAACACGTGAAATAGGATTTCTAGTCCTTCTATCCTCGAAAATTTATAAATAAGGATTTACAACACATATTAAATCCTTGTAGTCAAAAATATAGGTTTTTCTCTCAAGTTAATTCTTAACTCCTCATATGCTTTGTGCTAAATAATATTAACAATGCGATGTCATATTTTTATCAATTTATATTTCTCTAGCTCGATTCAAAAAGTCAGTGATGATTCATTAAATCTGAAATATATTGATTAACTAGCAGACCCGGTCATGCGTTGCTGTGGCTTTTTTGTATTTCGTTCAGTTATTAAATACTATAATATGATTGGTAAAGATTGATGAAAAGCTCAAATTAAGCTTCAACGAATAGAAAATGTTTCATTTTTATTCATTTAATGAATGAGGTAGATAATGTTGATTTTTAACACTGTTTTATAAATTATTTTACCAAATTTAATTTTTAATAATCATTACTTCATTTATCTAAGAACTAAGCGATGAACACTATTTCTTGTTAATCTGGCTTTCGTTAAAATAAATAAATTCGTTAAATAATTTAATAAGTTCGTTATTCTTTTCTAAAAGATTTTCCAACAATTCTACAATAGTTCTTTGTACTGCTTGTTCGATAAAGTTATACTGACATCGAGTTCACGTTCTTCAGAACTGCCCATAAAATAAATTTGAAGAAATTTTGGCTTTTCGTTAGGTATTGGCGTCAAAGACCCGATCTTATGGTACACCTGACTTTATATTTTGAATGTACTTTCAAAATTACGTCCATCGGATGAGAAATCGCAAATTTTATTTGAGCCAAATGACGTCAATGGCGCCAAATGATGAAATATGAAAATCGTCGATTTTGCATTTAAATAAAAAAAAATCTGAATAAAAACTACGTTGAAACAAAACACACATTTAAGAAAAACTCTGAAGTTGGAACAAAACACACAATTAAAAAAAAAAAAAAAAAAGCTAAAAGTTGATTGTTAGTTTCAAAGTTCCTCCCGGAAAACATCGTTATACGGGATTTTACATAATAGATTTAGTTTTTCATATGTATAGTCATACCAGGTGACGTTTCCCGCCTATTTCCTTCTCTATATTTCGTCACACTGGAGAATGAATGTAACACAGTGAAATAATTTTAATGACATTTATTTATAATTGTATGCACCTAGTACATTAATGTAAAAATAATTTACTGAAAATTCGTGCTCCCAAATTTTTGAACTCTTTGTACTGTTCGTAGAAAAAAATTGAAAATACCATTGGACTCAGGATGTTCATAAAAATGCATCCAAAAAGAACTCAATAAATTGAGGAGAATTGAAGGGACGGAGGGAATCTCTAAAATTTTAAATAGCCTACTACCTTATAAAGCCCATAGACTATACACGTAATAAATTTGAAAGCTCAAGTTGTAAACAAAACTCAAATTTATATATAAGATAACAACGGCTTAGATAAAATTAAATAATTATTTTTAATAAGCATGTTACCGATGCAATATTTCCAAATCTTCGTGTCTGCATATCTTGGTGAACAATGGTTTTCTAATATAAATATCTTTTTTATTTATGTGTAACAGGTGGACTGAAAGGTTCATAGGCTGATGGACAGATGGCGCTACTAGTATTAAAACTATATAATTTTTAGTTAGCCCTAACCTTCAAAAGACACGTGTATACATTTGACAGCTGTTACACTATTAGTATATGAGTTATAGTATTTTTAGCGTTCATCACACGCAGTCCACTCGGCTGACTATCGATTGAACTCCGGTGTGAATGATGGTGCCATTTTTAATCCATTGTCACATACTTTCATCCATTGTCACGGGTTTATTAAGATTGAACAGCTCCAAACACTGCTTAGAATCAACAATTCGTTGTTTTTTTGGTCGATTGTTAGCTCTGCGCGGCACCCAATTTGAACAGAGCTTTCGCCTATCCAAATATTCATTCACGATATGTCCAGCACGTTCCTTTGATATCTTTAGGGTCTCAGCTAACTCAATCAACTTCAATTTATGGTTATTAGAATTTATTTTGTGGACTTTTTATGTTTTCGTCGGTAGCAGCCTCTTTGGAGCGTCAACTGCGTGCATCGTCCTCGCTGTTCATTTCGCCTTGTTTAAATTTAGCAAACCACTTCTCTACGGTTGATTTTCCTGGTGCAAAGTCCGAATAATGTTTATCAAGACAAGCCTTGCCTTCAATAGTATTTTTTCGCGAAAAACGCACTGCTTTATTAACACACGAAATTCCTTTTTTATCCATTTTTTTTTCAAACTAACAAAAGTTTCTTCACTAAAAATGCTATAACTCACATACTAATAGTGCAACAGCTGTCAAATTTATACACGTGTCTTTTAAAGGTGAGGGCTAACTACACTTTATATGGATTTAATACTAGTAGCGCCATCTATGTGTCAGCCTATGAACTTTTCAGTCCCCCGGTTAAATCAAAGATGGAGATCCATCATTAGTTTGCTTCTTCGAAGAGCTCCGAAAAAAAGTGATTAAGTATTCAAAAACAACGTTGGAGCAAACAGGCTAGAAATTAGACACTGAATAACTCAATGATGAGACTCTAATAAATCAATGATGGAGATCCATCATTGGTTTGCTTTCTTCGAAGAGCTCCGAAAAAACAGTGATTAAGTATTCAAAACAACGTTGAAGCAAACAGGCTATAATTAAACACTGAATAACTCAATGATGAGACTCTAATAAATCAATGATGGAGATCCATCATTGGTTTGCTTCTTCGAAGAGCTCCGAAAAACAGTGATTAAGTATTCAAAACAACGTTGGAACCAAAAGAGGCTGGAATTAGACACTGAATAAATAAAAATGTCATTAAGTGTAATTTTAAATATCATTCTGTAACTTTAGTCTTTCTCGTATCTAAAGCTTTTCTAAACATTCAAAAGTTTGGATTGATCGTAGTCCTAACCTTTGAAGTAACTTTTCTTTTCGTGCCTCTTATAATATGCTTCATGTAATATTATTCACTTTTACTAATAAACTGCGATAAAATAAAAACGATCAAATAAAACTCTTATAACGGAATGGTTGTTGCATATTGAGAATAGTCTTTCAAATAAAGTTTTGATTACGGGCGTTTATGACGTCACCTGTTGTAAGAAAAGCAAATAAATTAATCACGAAAATGTATTTCAAATTCAATAATTCCGTGATACTGGTATTGAATCATATTACAGCATATGTTCATAATATTCTAAAGTATATTTTCACCAGACGAACAGTTGTAACATTTTTCTTTATTCAAATGTTTCATCAATTTCGTTCGATTTTTATACGCTCGCATATTGGTAGAAACTGTATGCAGCCAAAATACTTTTTCAAGGAAATATTCCAGATCTCATTGAGATACCAATATTTTCTCTTCGCAGATCTTTTTATTCCATATAAAGCAAAAAGTTCATGGCCTTTTTTTTTTTAAATTCACCAATTTTAAAAACTGAAATATATTTTTAAAATACAAGTTTTTTTATTGTATTTAAAAAGTAAGAATTGAAATATTTTGAAAAAGCTTTTAAAAAAATTCAATTCCATTTTACAATCTATTGCTTCAATAATTCTTACACATGAAATGCTAGTCCAATTCTTGGAGCCTTAATTGAAATTATTAAGAATATTTATAACAATAGCATCACATCATTGAAATACTTTCCTATATCTAAAATTATTAATTATATCCACGTGCTTAAAATGATTGTTAGATTACAGATGTCAATTTCTCTTTCTCATATTTTTCATACATTAACAGTTGGGCTGACATGTTCGTAGGCTGACACATAGATGGCACTACTAGTATTAAATCCATATGATTTTTAGTTAGCATTAACCTTCAAAAGACATGTATAAATTTGACAGCTGTTGCACTATTAGTATGTGAGTTATAGCATTTTTAAGGAAGCAACTTTTGTTAGTTTGAAAAAAATGGATAAAAAGGAATTTCGTGTGTTAATAAAGCATTGCTTTTTGATGAAAAAATACTATTGAAGACAAGGCTTGTCTTGATAAACATTATTCGGACTTTGCACCAGGAAAATCAACCGTAGAGAAGTGGTTTGCTAAATTTAGACGAGGCGAAATGAGCACCGAGGACGATGCACGCAGTGGATGCCCCAAAGAGGCTGTTACCGGCGAAAACATCAAAAGGGTCCACAAAATAATTACTGATAACCGTAAAGTGAAGTTGATTGAGATAGCTGAGACATTAAACATATCAAAGGAACGTGTTGGACATATCGTGAATGAATATTTGGATGGGCGAATGCTCTGTTCAAAGAGGGTGCAGCGGCGAGCTCACAATCGACCCAAAACAACAACGAATTGATTATTCTAAGTAGTGTTTGGAGCTGTTCAATCGTAATAAACCCGAATTTTTGCGTCGATATGTGACAATGGATGAAACATGGCTCCATCATTTCACACCGGAGTCCAATCGACAGTCAGCCGAGTGGACTGCACGTGATGAACACTAAAAATGCTATAACTTCACAAACAATGTGATAACTCACATACTAATAGTGCAACAGCTGCCAAATTTATACACGTGTCTTTTTGAGGTTAGGGCTAACTAAAAATCATATGAATTTAATACAGTCTCGCCATCAATGTGTCAGCCTACGCACTTTTCAGTCCACCTGCTACTTATTAGTCTCCTTAATTATAACTAAATTATAGACTTGAATTATAACCAAATTTATAAAGAATTCATTTATTAAATTTCCAGCAATGACTCTCAAAACAGTATGCTCTGAACAGTATGTATGTTTACAACACACTGTTTGATCCCAGGCCCCTTTAGCCTCATAAAATAATCCAGATGTCATGAACAACTCATTTTTGACCAAGATCTACCTCCCCGTGGTGCACCTGGTAACACTTTTAGTGGCTAAAAGATCTACAACTTGGCATTATGTCTTCCTCCCTCACTTTGATACTCTTATAGTCCTACAGTGAAATGCCGGTGGACTGTCTCAATCCAAGCGCGCAGAGCTTTTGCTGACTCTGTGTGAGAAGGATATTGATGTCTTTACTATTATGGAGGCTAATTTGACAACCGACTGCCTGCGAAACCATCTTTTCAGACTCAAAATTGTTCCTTCCCCGATATGCACCTCTGAGAGGCCATGGGCTCCATTCATCTACTTTCACTGTCCTGCTCTGAGCAAGACTTTTTCTCGCCGAGCCATATTGGGAGGCTAGAAATATCTTAGATTAATGAACTCTGTTTCAGCATGTTTTGTTGTATTCTCTGTTCCTTTTTTTCCGTTGTTCTTTTTATTGCTGTAACTGTTCATAATCTGCCATTGGAAATAAAAATAAATAAATAAACTAATTTTTGACCATGTCCGTTCTGACTTCCTGGATGATTCCTCCAATTTCTCTTCTGACATAAAATGTTTTATTTTGAATTTGCATAATTTCTTTGTATCTTTATTTTAAACTTTCTTTAAATGCATTTTAAAAACTCTTCCTGGATATTTGCATATTTAGACATTTTCTCTTTCAAACGATGATGTCAACTGATGAACTGAGATATAAAAAAATATTTTTTTTTTCGAATAAGCTCTTCATATTTCTTTTTAGAGGATGTTAGAGATGCATTTAAATTCTCTAAATCTAAATCTTTTGAATGTTTTTTTTTCCCCTAATTTTAAAAACATAATTTGATATTGAATTGAAATTTTCAGTAAAAAATGTCTTTTTAAATATTACGTAAATATTGATTTCTTTTTCTCTTAAAGCATAAAAGTATTTTGCATCCGCCTATGGTTGTCTGAGGCATGTAGTATCTCCATCGATTTTGTTGAAGAGAGTAAATTAGAAAAGAAAAATGTCTGAATATCTTCAAATGATTGGTTTGCATAACGTTTTTGCATTTCTGCACCTTCCTACGATGATATTAGTTCATAATATTTCATTCAGTTTTAGATCATTACGGAGAAGCAAATTTCATAGTTATAAAACTTTTGAATTTCACCATAGATACTAAGAGATGAAAGTTAATGAATAAATGATTAAAATCTATTGATTACAATGACTTATATAATGTTGTTTCTCAAATATTATGCAACATAACAGGTGGACTGAAAAGTTCATAGGCGGACACATAGATGGCGCTACTAGTATTACACCCATATGATTTTTAGTTAGCTCTAACCTTCAAAACACACGTGTATAAATTTGACAGCTGTTGCACTATTAGTATGTGAGTTATAGCATTTTTAGTGAAGTTATACCATTTTTAGTGTTCATCACGTGCAGTCCACTCGACTGACAGTCGACTGGACTCAGGTGTGAAATGATGGAGCCCTGTTTCATCCATTGTCACATATCGACGCAAAAATTCGGGTTTATTAAGATTGAACAGCTCCAAACACTGCTTAGAATAATCAATTCGTTATTGTTTTTGGTCGATTGTGAGCTCTGCGCGGCACCCACTTTGAACAGAGCTTTCGCATATCCAAATATTCATTCACGATATGTCCAGAACGTTCCTTTGATATCTTTAGGGTCTCAGCTGTCTCAATCAACTTCACTTTACGGTTATCAGAAATTATTTTGTGGACTTTTTGATGTTTTTGTCGGTAACAGCCTCTTTTGGGGCGTCCACTGCGTGCATCGTCCTCGGTGCTCATTTCGCCTCGTTTAAATTTAGCAAACCACTTCTCTACGGTTGATTTTCCTGGTGCAAAGTCCGAATAAGGTTTATCAAGAAAAGCCTTGGCTTCAATAGTATTTTTTTCGCCAAAAAAGCAATGCTTTAATTAACACACGAAATTCCTTTTATCCATTTTTTCAAACTAACAAAAGTTGCTTCACTAAAAATTCTATAACTCACATACTAATAGTGCAACAGCTGCAAAATTTATACACGTGTCTTTTGAAGGTTAGGCTAACTAAAATTTATATGAATTTAATACTAGTAGAGCCATCTATGTGTCAGCCTACGAACTTTTCATACCACTTGTTGCAATGACTTGTAGAATGTTGTTTCTCAAATATTACGCAACATACAACGAGATGATAAGTTGGCTTACATTTAAGATTGACTTTGTGTATAAAAAATGGCTGCGATTTACCTATTATATTTGCGATAATACTTAAAGATCAGGACAATCTTACTAATTCAGGACAAAAGAGTAAAAGGAGCTTTAAAGCGTTTTTAAAAGTACTAAATATTTAGTATTAAGAAATTAGGGATTTAATGTTTATTATCAGATGTTAAGATGAGTGTGCCTACAAAATTAATAAATCTCCAATATGCAAATCAAAAGAAAGGAACTTCGTTAACTTCCGACAAACAAAAATAGAGTTATTCAGTGCATTTTAGTATTGAAAACATATTCTTCTTAGCCTTTCAAAGCACACACGAAGAAAAACTTTATTTAACGCGATTTTTCAATATTAAAAATTTTAATTCTTTTTAATAGGAAAAAAAAAAAATAGAATCTGAAAGTTTTTTAATATTTTCTGAAATATTTATAGTCAAATTACGAAATCAATTAAACTCTACTAATAAATCAATTACAATTTACTATTTTGATTCTAATGAGATAAAAAAAAAGATTAAAATAAATAAAAATTTCTGAAAATAGTTTTGAAAAAAGACTTTTGTTGCAAAAATTGATAAAGTAAATAAAATTTAATAAAATAAGTACTATTTTGTAATAATTTATGATTGTCATCTTTGCTTTTGCCAAAAAAAAATTGAAAATACTGTTTCGTGACACTTATTATTAAGTTGAAATTCTAAATTTAAAATAATTTCAACTGCTTTTATAGAGCAGGGGTCTCCAAACTTTCCAGCCTTAGGGCCATACTGTTTACTGCAGTAAGTACCAAGGGCCAAAACCGCTTTAATTTTTCTGCCATTATCTATAATTTCTAAACTAGTCACCGAGTACGGGCTCTGAGCGAGCATACGCTTGCTAAATTCGCTGGTTCAATTACTACGATTACTACTGTGTGTATTGATACGACCGTGACACTTGACGACATCTAGTGGTCAAAAGCAGAAATAGGGAGTTATAACTACCGAGTGTAACCGCGGGATGTTCACTAGTTTATAATGTTAGTGGGATTCATTTCAATTATTTGTTAGTCGGTACGCTTAAGTTAAATTTTCTGCTTATTATGCTTGTCATTAGGCTTTACCTAGCGAGTAAATAAAACCGAGTTATTATCATTGTGTGTTTTTTTTTATCCAACTTATTAAAGCAACAATACGCTATTCGCTGTCGCGGGCCGGATTGATGACATTGGCGCTGTTATAGAGAATCATTATATTTTTTATAACAGTAAAAATAAGCACACTTTTAATATTATGGGTATGGTTCAAAAGATTTTAAGCACTTCAGAGATATCATGATGTTATGAATCAGTACATTTATACTGTATTAGACTAGACTTTTTGTCATCTCGGTGAAGAATATATATAGTATATTTAATATTATAAGCAGAAGAATTGTCATTTCTTGTAAATAAGTCCTGAATGAAGTAAAAATTTAAGAAAAGTATTTATGTACTCTATATAATAAAATATGTTTGTATAATTAAAAAAAAAGGAGTTAATCATGGCAAATATGTACTATAAGCATACAGATTTTTTGTTATGAAATAATGTGCCGCATTAGTCGAAATAGTTTTAAACTGTAAATATAGATGACTTTCAAATTAAACCCATTTTATTTATGTAATTTCACTTCTGAAGGCTTTCCTTTTGTAATAAAATGTAAAATAATCAGCACTGTAGTGTAAAATTTCTGATAATTGGGATATACTTCTTCAAAATTTACAATTTAAAAACTTTCAAGCATACATTTTTTTAGTTTTAAAGCAATTACATCAATTTTGTTTATATTTTAGGATTTTTTCCCTTTTATTACAAATTTCTTTCAAAAGTATCACTAGCATATAGAACTTTTCATTTTCTTCTTAAATTATTTCATCTGTATCCCCTTTGGTGTAAAGCAACTTATTTACTATTTCGAAGTATATGCAATTTTCATGAAATAAATCTTTAAATTATACGTCTCTTAATATTAAGAAGAGTTTTTAGAAACAACATTAAAAGAAAATCATATAAAAAAATTACGTAAAATCAATCTTTTTTAATTATTGGACACCAAAATATTTTACTTTACGTACATGCAAATTCATTTCTATATATAATTGTTTTTAATAATTATTCGCAATTTCATTTTAAAAATAGTTCAAAATTATAAACAATAAATATTGAATAAAACAAATAAATTCTCCCTAATATTTATAAATGTAATAGGGATTAAAAAAATTATTATCAATATAGACTCATACTACTCATTCAGAAAAGCATAAATATGATATACAAAAAATGATAACACCATAAATATCAATAATTCTTTATAAATAAAAATTGTAAATTATGTTCTAAAAATCAAACAGTATTAAGTATAAAATGAAATGTATTAACTTACAAATTCTTAACGCTAACGGCTTACTTATAATGCATAAATTTTCATTGAATAAAATGATAGTTTTAATTTAAAATATATTGAGCCTTTTTCTAATGAATTTAATCAAAATCAGAGATTCTAAAGCTCTTCTAGAACTGATACAGCTATTTTTCAAACTGACAGGGATTCACAAGGACTGCAGTTTCGAAATTTTGTGAATTTATATATTTATTGTGTAAATATTTCAAACTCACCTCTGGTATATGATCGACAGAAACTCTCTACAAAGCTAAGAGAACGACTGAAGTCTTCATTGACACCCATGTGATTGTTGTATTCGATTACCATTTCTTTCACATACGAAGGTCACTTAAAATAATTGCGCTCAAATCGAAATAAAAACTTTTCCTCAGTTTGTTTCGAACGCAAAAAGAAAAAAAAAATTCATATTGACTAGATATAAAAAGATACCTTAGCATGTAAAAAAAACCTCAAATAGATCCGATATCAAATGTTTAAAATGCGATAACTTTCTCGAAATGTATAGAAGATAATCAGAATTAAATGGAAGCGTATTTCTGAACTTCTCTGACTGATGTTCTCTTCAAATAGATTTGTGTGCTGGATAAATGTAGATGAAGAAACTTCAGTTGATCAAATTCTTGAAATTATACGACGAGAGAGAGAAACGTTATTAAGCAATAGGAAGTCAATGCTCTATTGTTTGCAATGAATGAAAGTAAAGATAAAAGTTGAATAAATTAAACTGATAAATTTGTACAAGTGAAGGAAAAAAATGCATCTATTTAAATTTCCTAATTTGTTATTATTTGATATTTTGTAGTTAATGTTTGATGCTTTAATATATTCAATGAATCATCAGTTCTTATCTTTTGCAGAGAATTATTGCAAAAAGATAAGAGCTGCAGTAGATGGATTCGCAATATATAGGTTATCATCTATCGCAATATATAGGTTATATTTGCAATGGTAGTTTCTAGACTAACGGGCAAGACATACGGGATTTAGAGATCTTGATTCCTTAATCTTCCAATATTTTAAACAAGAAGATCTCATTTATACAACAAGATTAGTTCAATTCGATTACTACTCTACTTGATGGTGTAAGAATTCTATAATAGAACATATATTTTATATGTATTGTAAATTGTTCGGATTAGATGAAGGCATTTAAAAAATGCAGTGGTGTATTGGTATTATGACATTATTTAAGAAGTGTAAAATATCTTCTGTATGTACAATTTTAAAAAAATAGTGCTCCTAAAAATATCTATTTACTTGTTTATAGTCTACAAATATCTTTTCTTTGTACAAAAATTATCATTTCAAGCATCCAATCCCGAATTGCCCCAAATTGTCCATTTATTAATTTAACACTTAGTTAAGAGCACAATTAAGTTTTTCACCGCAATATTACATATATTAATTCATTTTAATAAAAAACAAAATTGTGAAATTAATTCCGTCAATCATTTTCTTGTGTTTAATTATAGAAATTCCTATTCAAAAGTTCATATATAAATGCTTTGTTAAGTCCAAAATTTTATAGTTTTTATTTAAAACTAGATGCTTTTTTCCTTATTATTAAGAAGTAAAAAATCAATAAAAAGTCAGAAATAAATAATCGCGATTTCTGTTACCAAAATAAATTTCCTTACCTTTTCAAAGTTCGTCACGAATGAGCTTATGCTGGGAGAACATTTTGGAGCATTGGTGAACTGCCCCATTTTCTTGAATTATCAGCATTCAACACTGAAATTTAATAATAAAGCTCCTATAATAACTCCTCCTAAATAACAAATCCTATTATTATTGAATATAAAATAGTCATGCAGCCATTTAAAACATAGGTGAATTTAAAAACACTATTAAATGACTATTATAACTCATTTAATTAAAAACTTCCGAGCAATATTAAAAACGATTTGAAACAAAATGGTTATATGAATGTTATATTTCAACAAAAGTGTTTTCGAAATTATTTCTACTTTCAATTTAGGTATAAAGTACATTAAGTAAGTACTGAATTTGGAATTTTTCAAAAATTCATTTGTTTGTCCTCAGAGGTGAACAAAGTAAATATATGATAAATAACTGCGAAACAAATTTATTAAATCACAATATTATTCAGTAAGAGGATAAATCTGTTGCAAGTTATATATGACAGATGCAATAAGTAATTTATGGAAATTATTCAATTTCCAATTCCATTCTAGATTGAAATATCATTAATTTTTACGATTCCAAATTGATGAACTTTTAATTTTTCAACTGATTCTCATGTTTTGAGTTCACCTTTTTTAAAGTAATCTTATCGATATATATTTAATAATTCAGTTTTGTGAAATTGATTGTTGTATTAAAACAATAATATTTTCTTTGAAAAGTTTCAAGTACATTGTCATACTAGTATTTAAATAAATCATGAAAGTATCATACATTTGAAGTTGTAATAACGAACTGAAAAATAAAAGAAATTTTACTCGACGTTGTAATGAGTTGGATAAAATATTAACAATAGAAATATTTTTAAAGTTTACAACAAAATTTTTAAAAGTTACATACAACCTTCTACTGAAAGACAATAATTTATAACACTCAGTATTAGCTGATCAGTAGTTAACTTAAGTATATCATCGATATATAAAATCATTTAGAATGTACAAAATAAATCAACTATTTAATAATTTCTATCTTACCTCTTACGGTTTTATTCCGATTGATTAAAAAAATATTACATTTGAAAAAATTAGATTGAAATATTACACATCAGTTCTACGAGTTCCTTTCTCCCACATAAATATTTTTCCTGAATATTCAAACACCAAAATTTCAAAGAAAGGAAAAGGAATACTGTATCTTCAGCAAACTACAGCTGATAATTCATGAAAGTATTTGTAATGAAATCGTTTTTGGCATTTATTCAACAGAAACCTTTTCAAGCACGCGCCAAAATCATGATATTTACCAAACGACAGGTGATCCTATTAATCAAAAGAGAGCTCCTGCTAAACGCCTACTGTTCTGTTTTCCAAAAAACAGCTGAATGATCGTAGAAAAATGCAAATATGCAAAGATGTAAATGTACATTTATAATGCAACTTGACCATGAATTGGTCGGATAACTCATTGCAAGGAACTAAGTAGTGGCTACATCAGAGGAAAAGGTACTGAGTTTGAAACTAGATGAGATTTAACTGAGACCATTCGAAAAGATGAATCAATACACGTTTCATTTATGGTGGTTTCTGATAGTATTTCCCAGAATTAATCCTTAATGTCAGTCTATTTCTCATAATAAATCTTTCATCTGTAACCCTCCGAGTTTAATCTGGTAATCTTTCAGTTTTAAGCTATGTCCAAACTTTAGGGCAAATAGACATTTCTTCCTCGAAAAACAAACACTCTGTGAGCAAACATTTGGTAAATTGAAGTGGATCGACACCAGCTGAAGCTGCTTTTTTGCATACCCCTAATTCTCGCGAGGGAATAGGCGAGTTTTGTAGGCTTCAGAGAACAGGTTTTTATTATGCATCCACCCATTCGTTCTCATATGGAGAATCATCTTTACGAGTTTAGCCATTGCTTTGCTGGCCTGTTAGATTAATGAACTCTGTTTCAGCATGTTTTGTTGTATTCTCTGTTCTTTTTTTCGTTGCTTTTATTGCTATAATTGTTCCTGATATGCTATTGGAAATTAAAAAAAACAATTCACAAAATGAAAAATCGCGAATTCAATAAACATTATAGAATAAAGTGAATCATTATTATCTCAAGAGATTATTGCCATTGAAATGTTTACTGGATATTCTACTCATATTTTAACGCATTAAACAATATATATTTTTTAATTACATAGACTGGGTTGTTTCATAATGTTTGTGGGGTGTTTATGCGTGTGTAAACACCGCTGTGAGCTTCCAACCTGTGCCTCAAGTATCAACCCAACGAAACCCAGTTACAACCTGGTTGCCCAACCTGTAGACTGCGTTTCTTTGTTTTTCATCGATATTTATCATTGTTGTTTTGTTGAAAGAATATATTTTTTTATCTATTTGTTTCATCTCTGATTATGTTAGCTGTTTAGTATCTTCATATAATTCCTTTATTTATGTCCTCTAATATTTGTGTAATTTTATAATGGTATAAGAATAGTTTTTACATTATATGCTCCCAGCCCATCTTTTTAACTGTTGAGGAGTTAAATGACATTAAAGTGACTGAGGTAAAATAAAGTTAAGTAAAGATTTTTATAACAGTCTTATTTAAATAAATAACATGTGGACTGAAAGGTTCGTAGGCTGACACATAGATGGCGCTACTAGTATTAAATCCATATGATTCTTAGTTAGCCCTAACCTCCAAAAGACACGTGTATAAATTTGACAGCTGTTGCACTATTAGTATGTGTAGTAGTGTTCATCACGTGCAGTCCACTCGGCTGATTGTCGGTTGGACTCCGGTGTGAAATGATGGAGCCATGTTTCATCCATTGTCACATATCGACGCAAATATTCTGGTTTATTAAGATTGAACAGCTTCGAACACTGCTTAGAATAATCAATTCGTTGTTGTTTTTGGTCGATTGTGAGCTCTGCGCGGCACCCACTTTGAACAGAGCTTTCGCATATCCAAATATTCATTCACGATATGTCCAACACGTTCCTTTGACATCTTTAGGGTCTCAGCTATCTCAATCAACTTCACTTTACGGTTATCAGAAATTATTTTGTGGACTTTTTTGATGTTTTCGTCGGTAACAACCTCTTTAGGGCGTCCACTGCGTGCATCGTTCTCGGTGCTCATTTCGCCTCGTTTAAATTTAGCAAACCACTTCTCTACGGTTGATTTTCCAGGTGCAAAGTCCGAATAATGTTTATCAAGAAAAGCCTTGGCTTCAATAGTATTTTTTCGCCAAAAAAGCAATGCTTTAATTAACACACGAAATTCCTTTTTATCCATTTTTTTTTTCAAACTAACAAAAAGTTGCTTCACTAAAAATGCTATAACTCACATACTAATAGTGCAACAGCTTTTAAATTTATACACGTGTCTTTTGAAGGTTAGGGCTAACTAAATATCATATGGATTTAATACTAGTAGCGCCATTTATGTGTCAGCTTATGAACCTTTCAGCCCACCTGTTAAGGTATTAAAACTTTTAGTGCTCATATAAAACTTATCTTCAGACTTTCAATAATGCACTAATATTCCAGTAAATATTTTTATACCGATACACTTTTCCAATGACTGACTGATAGTATTTTATTTCATTGGATTTTTTTTTCCATGCAATTTTCTTCTTGGGTGTATAATAAAAGGTAACGATTCCTTTGGGAAAATAAATATTTGTTCAACTTATTTGCCCACAAAAATCTAGCACATCCATCCGAAATATTGCTCGTCAAAAGATTTATGTATTTATCCTAATAATAGAAACGCTTTGAAATAATATAATTTAATTACTTTAGTGCGGTACGAAAATAACATAAGTGGCATAAAAATCTTTTAAAACAATATTAATGAAAGTAATACAATAATTATTGTGCATCTACTACCAATTTTATTCTGTTTAAGCATTTCTTTTTCGTCCCTGTATTTGTTGTGGTCCCTGCATTTCTTTTGTCCCTGTATTACGTGCAATTATTAATACTTTTTAATTGTAATAATAATAAATATTCTTTTAAGCATTTCTTTTCGTCCCTGTATTTGTTGTTATCCCTGCATTAAAACCCTGCATATTAATACTTTTTAATTATAATAACATTTACTTTTATCATTGTTGCTTTTTAATTTGATGATTGTGAAATTTTTGAATTGTATTTGAATGATTTATATTTTGAATCCTGTACTATTTAAACAATTGAATAAAAATAAAGAAAATGTGAAATATTGAAACAAACCTTCTCAAAAATCCGTGATCTACCACTAAATTCAGTTTAAATTCAAAGTTCCTTTGAAAATAGTTTATGAAAATAATTCAGCTTTAAAAAGAAGTAATCTCATATCTTAGTCTTAGTAATCTCATATTCGTGGGCGCTATCTACAGATTATCACGTCAATTTTATCAAACTAAAATCTACGATAACACTAGTTCTTATATGCGGAATTGTATCAAGTTCTCATTTTCAAGGGAAAGATTACATTCTAGAGGATTTGATTCTTAAAAGTATGATACTGTCAAAACACAAGCAAATCAAAATTCATTTCATTGCTTTAATCCTAAAGAGATGAATCCAACTAATAATCTTTTTTTTCACTTTAGTGTGGTATATCATCTTAAAAAGTAATTTAATGGCGTTTCGTAATAAGTTTTTAAACCTGTTTACAAATTCGTTTCTTTGTTTTAATATAAATTGCAAGTATAAAATGTTAGCAAATGAAACTCTTTGTAGAAATAGTTGTAAAAGCTTATAATGTTTATTTTAAGAATTTATTAATTTGACTGTCCAAGAAAACTTAATTTTATGTGAATAGAGCTAAAATGAAATTAAAAAAGTATATTTATCAAAGAGAATTTTATGAGAAGTGACATAACTGAGTTGCTCAAAACAAAACTGTATTAGTGTAATTAGTTAAAAAATGGTCAATTACAATTAGAACACATTGTATTAATTTGCGTTTTCTTATTGTCAAGCACAAAAAAAATTAGAAATACACACAAATTGTCCCTATAAAAATTTAATTACACTAATGAATGTATTTTTATTTGCAGTGCTTTATTACTCAAACTTATTATTTCAACATTAGTATGGATCTATAAAAGGTTGGACGAATAAATCTGAAATAAAGGGTGTGTCTTAAACTAGAATAATAGATTTTGTATAACTTCCTGAAAACATTTCTACTTCGATTTACACGATTTCTTTTTGGTTTCCTTACTGTGTAGGAGAAAATTCGAGTTATGCGCAATTCCAGGAATTCTTCTTGATTGGAAGTAAATCTATATATTGCATTTTTGAAATATTGTTAATTCATTATAACATTCAAAAATTTTTTTTTTTGTCCTTAATAAATTAGCAAAAATAAAAGAATTACCTCTCATACGCTGGCAAAAAAAGATAAAAAAAATTATTTTTAATATTAATTTGATTCAATAAATAAAGGAAAATAAAGAAACACCGCAGAAAATGGTTAACTAAGAAACAAATAAAAAATATTATTAAATCAAATCAAATCAAATACAATATTTCATATCAGTTTACAATTGAACGTTTGATTACAACCAATAAATATTTACTGAACTATATACATAATTGGAATGTTCTCATACACTAAATCAAATCAATATTAAAAATGCTAATGTTTATATTTGGCAACACATGAGATGTAATTACTTTTAAGGTTAAAAAATAATATTATAATGAATTAACAATATTTCAAAAATGCTATAAATAAATGTACTTCCAACCAAGAAATATTCACTCTGAAATTTTTGAGATACGACTATATAGTAATCTTTTTCCAAAAGATTAAATGCTTCACGCCATCCATTTCTTGGAATTGATGAAAAATATGCTTTTATAGCCTCATCAATCTCATCTTCGGAATGAAAACGACGACCACGTAAATTTTTCTTGAGGTTAATAAAAGCCAAAAATCACACGTTGCAAGATCAGGGGAATATGTTAGGTTGGATGTTCTATCGCTTTGATGTGTTTTTGCTTAAGAAATTCGACTGTCGATCTTGCCGAATGAGAAGATGCATTATCATGGTGAAGCATGAGTCCCCTTACATTCACTTCTTGAAGAATTTCTGGAAGACACTTAGTGGTGTACCAGTTAACTGTGGCTGTCTTCTGTCCCTCCAGCTTGATGGCTTTGACCAGTCCGTACTTCTGAAGAAAACTGCATACATTACTTTTTTCATTGTTCGTTGTCTTTTCACCATTGTTGGTTTGGGGTCATCTTCAAAAGACCCATACTTTACTTTCTTGCCGTGTTGGAACGTCAACAAACGGTATGTAAGTTTCATCGCCAGTTATGATTTTAGAAATAGGGCGGTGTCCCCCATCATTAAGTAATTTTATAGTTTCTTTGCAGATTCTGACACGCTCCGTATTTTTGGTGTTCTGTTAAATTATGGGGGGACCCAACGACAAACTAATTTTTTCATATGCAGTTCTACATGAATAATTCTATATATAGCTGCGGATCCAATGTTAAGTTTCTTCTGTATCATTTGGTAAGTGCAGCGATTATCATCGACTAACATTTTCGTATGGCCGACACATTTTCTGGACCTAGAGCTGATGAAGGTCTTCCTGTGTGTTCTTGATCCAGCAGAAAATTTCAACCTCTACGAAATTCTGTAAACCATCTAAATACAGTAGCACGAGATGGAGTTTCGTCTCCATATGCTACTTGTAGACGTTGAAGTCATTCTTGATTTAACCCCACTTTAAAATCATAGAAAATCATAGCACGATAATGCTCTCGCGTCAATTCCATTTTCCTTACTTCCAAAATCTTTTCTGCGACAGCTAAATTGCATTTGTTGCCCCAAATTTTTGTCTGTGGCCATAAAAGTTCAAATTTACAAATTTAACGAATATTTTTTTCCTGCGTTTGCCGTCTGCCACTGTCTCAAAAATTTCAGAGTTATCCTCGTATAAAAACGTAATATTCTAGTTTAAAACACACCCTGTTTTTCAGATTTATTTTCAAGAATATAAGTATAACTTATCTTATATATAGAAACAATATTTTTATATTTCATAAAAACTAAATAAACCCCCTCAGAAGATTAAAAAATCCATTCATCATTTGGAATATTTCGCTGTCATATATTAAAAAATTACTTATTAACAACTTTTCATCATTTTTTATTCAACAATGTCGATTTTCTTTTAATTAATTTGTATATTATAGCTGCAGGTTTTACACTACTTAAAGTATAGAATATTCAGGATAAGGACTTAATCTTTGATGATTTAAACAGATTTTGAGGTTATTAGAAGTTATAGGCTGCAAATTGACTTGCTTACTTTATTATACTTAGGTAAACACAAATGATGATGAAAAAAGCTCAGATGTCTTTTACTTATTTTTTACTTATATTGGGAATTATTCAGTTTCTAGTAACAATTTCAAAATAATAATCAAGTTAAAGCAAACTTCTTAAAATCCAGTACATTTTAAAAGCTTTTAAACTTTCCCGGTGGTTCCTTTCCTGCTTAAAAGCATATATTTTTGTTTTTTTCTGTTTACCTCAAGTCCAGTAATTTGTACCTCGTTTTCAAACTTTTTAAATAACTTTTATATGGGCATCATCCCATTTAGCAATTAGGATCAGCAAAGGCAAAAATTTAAATAATACGATTGAAAAGCGTTCATATCTCTTGTTTGCGAAGGTGTTACTTCTCAAAGTAACAGTGGAAGAGGACAGCACATCGACCGCCCTAAACAAATCTCGGTTTGAAACAGAAAGCGTCTGGTACCTTAGCGATGGTTCATATGAGAGTCATTCTAACAAATCTAATAATTTTATTAGAAGCATCAAATTCATGCATTATTTTAAAAATTGTTTCCTTTAAAGAGTATCGTATGACTGCTTGAAGTCAACATAAAGTTGGTAGACACTTAAATTCTGATCATGAAATTTTTGAGATTATTTCTAATACAAAATATCTGATCCATAGTAGACATATTTGGTCTAGGACTACACTAGTAATCTCTAACAGATTTTCAGCAAATGATTTCAATTTCTTTAATAAAGATTATTTTTCTTTAATGAAATTATTTTAATTTCGAGTTTAGAAATCAAAAAAAAAGTAAAAATAATTATCGGTAGTTTGATATTTCAACGTTTGCTTTCTTATAAGTGGGAACAATAAAAGATTTAAATCCTTCTGAATATCATGATTTCCTTTTCTTATATTTTTTTAACTTAGTTAAAGAACAAGTGAAGAAGTCTGTCTCCCTTAAATTTCAATGTTCTCACCGCAAATAAAATCTGCTAATCTAAATTAATTAATTCCTTAAAGGTATTTTTCAATTAACTGAATAATAAAGGTTCATTTTGTGCATGTATCCATGTGCATGCGGGCGATCATAGAGAAGAAATAATAGGTGGGCTGAAAAGTTCTTAGGACGACACATAGATGGCGCTACTAGTATTAAATCCATATGATTTTTAGTTAGCCCTATCCTTCAAAATACACGTGTATAAATTTGACAGCTGTTGCACTATTAGTATGTGAGTTACAGAATTTTTAACGAAGCAACTTTTGTTAGTTTGAAAACAATGGATAAAAAGAAATTTCGTGTGTTAATAAAGCTTTGCTTTTTGGCGAAAAAAAATACTATTGAAGCCAAGGCTTGGCTTGATAAACATTATTCGGACTTTGCACCAGGAAAATCAACCAAATCATCGACCCAAAACAACAACGAATTGATGATTCTAAGCAGTGTTTGGAGCTGTTCAATCGTAATAAACCCGAATTTTTGCGTCGATATGTGACAATGGATGAAACATAGCTCCATCATTTCACACCGGAGTACAATCGACAGTCAGCCGAGTGGACTGCACGTGATGAACACTAAAAATGCTATAACTTCACTAAAAATACTAGAGCTCACATACTAATAGTGCAACAGCTGTCAAATTTATACACGTGTCTTTTGAAGGTTAGGGCTAACCAAAAATCATATGGATTTAATACTAGTAGCACCATCTATGTGTTAGCCTATGAACCTTTCAGTCCACCTGTTATATTCGGCATAGATCTCAAGCTATGTTGTGACCATTTAGAATTTTTGTTTTTGAATTCTTAATTTAAAAAATGCACATAAGTAAAATTTTCTTCTCGTAAACATTCAAAAGAAGGATTTAGGTAAAACTGTTCAAACCTTATCTGATGCGGCAATGTTAATGCGGCAATCTCAGATAATCCCATTAATCTAATCTTATATGCCAGTTTGAAAATGTCAATAGTTCAATTCCGCTTTTAAAAGTGTCACCCAAGTTCATATCGTGAGATCTCTTTTTGTGAGATGGAATTGAAACTAACCAGAATTTAAAAATAACTCATCAATTTCTTTTTATATCAATT
Organism: Caerostris extrusa; assembly: GCA_021605095.1. NCBI lineage: Eukaryota > Metazoa > Arthropoda > Arachnida > Araneae > Araneidae > Caerostris > Caerostris extrusa. The sequence continues at coordinate 29,566 of BPLR01014024.1, forward strand.
AACATTATTTTCAGCTGGAATAATATAGAATACCTTATTTGTCAAATTTAGGTGTTATGTTCGAAAAAAATAATAATAGAAATTTGTGTATTATCACATTCTAAAATATAAGTTAATAAAATAACAGGTGGGCTAAAAAGTTCGTAGGTTGACACATAGATGGCACCTAGTATTAAATCCATACGATTTTAAATAAGCCTTAACCTTCAAAAGACACGCGTATAAATTTGACAGCTGTTGCACTATTAGTATGGGAGTTATAGCATTTTTAGTGAAGTTATAGCATTTTTAGTGAAGTTATAGCATTTTTACTGTTCATCAAGTGCAGTCCATTCGGCTGACTGTCGATTTTATTCCGGTGTGAAATGATGGAGCCATGTTTCATCCATTGTCACATATCGACGCAAAAAATCGTGTTTATTAAGATTGAACAGCTTCAAACACTGCTTAGAATCATCAATTCGTTGTTGTTTTTGGTCGATTGTGAGCTCTGCGCAGCACCCACTTTGAACAGCTATCTCAATCAACTTCACTTTACGGTTATCAGAAATTATTTTGTGGACTTTTTGATGATTTCGTCGGTAACAGCCTCTTTGGGGCGTCCACTGCACGCATCGTCCTCGGTGCTCATTTCGCCTCGTTTAAATTTAGCAAACCACTTCTGTACGGTTTATTTTCCTGGTAAAAAGTCCGAATAATGTTTGTCAAGCCAAACCTTGGTTTCAATAGTACTTTTTTTCATCAAAAAGCAATGCTTTATTAACACACGAAATTCCTTTTTATCCATTTTTTCAAACTAACAAAAATTGCTTCACTAAAAATGCTATAACTCTCATACTAATAGTGCAACAGCTTTCAAATTTATACACGTGTCTTTTAAAGGTTAGGGATAAGTAAAAATCATATGGATTTAATACTAGTCGCGCCATCTATGTGTCAGGCTATGAACATTTCAGCCCACCTTTTAAGATACCTAAAGTGAGTGTACCTGTTCTGGATGGCTCGTTGGAGCTTTCGTTCATAATTCAAAGAATTCCACTAGCAATACTTCTTTGGCATCGCAGAATACTGTTTTAATTAACTATCTGGCAGAAAATGTTTGTCACATTTTTTGGGGCTTTGTGTGAGTGCATATAACGTATTGATTGCCTTTTGCTTTTAGTGTTTACATGCAGTACCCAGTTCTCGTAATGTTCCCCCAGTAATGTTCTCCTTCTAGGACATAGCACGAGAAATAGTCAAAAGCAAAAATTCTTGGCGGTTTGGTGGAATCCTTATCAGTAATATTAATTGATATAATGAATCGTCAAAATCTAAAAGCATAGTTGAGATCATTTCGGTCGCCCCTATGTTAAAAGCATGTCGTTGTCTCTAAGAGCATTCACCACCTTTAAATGAAATAATTGAATAATTTCATTTGGGAACATCATATTATTTAGGTATAATTTCCTATATTTAATATTAAATATATAAATTCATCGTATCATTAAAAGGACAGGGTAAGCCCTATCTCCGTCATGTTAAATTCACCAACTTTATGTACCTTTTCTCAGAAATGGTGATAGATAGGAGTTATTCAATTTTTATTAGACCATTTTGCTTCTGGGTAAAAATTAAAAAATTATTATTAACTATTTATTGAAAATCTCTTTTAAATTAGCATTTTTGGTAAAATAACAGTGCCTAAAATAAATAATTCTTAACAAATCATCAAACCCCTGTGTTAAAGTATATGATATACCATATTATAAGTGTCATTAAAAGTTTAATAGATAACTTAAAAACTCTATTAAAAACTACTATCTATGAAACTTACTATTAAAGTTTCATATCTATGAAACTTACTCTTAACCTTCATAGATATTGAGAAAAAGGTACACGAACCTGAAAAATACAGTTTTTGAGAAAAATGCATTTTAAGATTAAATTAATGCTTTTATTAATGACTAATTATCTAAATTTAATAAAATCCTGTTTTGTATAAAGGATTATCACTTTATTCTTCTTCCAATGTCTCATCTAGTTTTCTTTTTGAAATTTTATTTCTTTTTCTGGAGTTTTTTTTTTTATATTTTGATAGTTTCCTCTCTCTGTTGACAATACGTTCTTTATCTAAATACTTCATACTTTTAACACAGTGATAGCCAGGAAGGATTCCAGTCTTGGATAAAGTATGCCACTTTGTTATATTTCCTACATTAAAGCAAGAAATGCATCATAAAGACCAAATTTTAAAGTTTCAATGCTTAAAAACACACGTTTTGGTCCAAATGACACTGTTCACAGATTCATTAGGATTTTTCCATGCAGACATTTTCTTAAGAGCTCAAGATATCTAAACATAGGCTTGATGAATGCCATTGTTTGAAGTGGAACATGAGAATGCTTGGTATGGTCATATGTTTCACCTTTTGCTAGGGCACGCTAATTTAGTGCAAGACAAGAATAACAGGAGAGCTGAAAAGTTCATAGGCGGACACATAGATGGCTCTACTAGTATTATATCCATATGATTTTTAGTTAGCCCAAACTTTCAAAAAGACGCGTGTATAAATTTGACAGCTGTTGCAGTATTAGTATATGAGTTATAGCATTTTTAGTGAAGCAACTTCCGTTAGTTTGAAAAATGGATAAAAAGGAATTCCGTGTGTTAATTAAATCATTGCTTTTTGGCGAAAAAAAAATAGTATTGAAGCCAAGGCTTGGCTTGATAAACATTATTCGGACTTTGCACCAGAAAAATCAACCGTAGAGAAGTGGTTTGCTAAATTTAAACGAGGCGAAATGAGCACCGAGAACGATGCACGCAGTGGACGCCCCAAAGAGGCTGTTACCGACGAAAACATCAAAAAAGTCCACAAAATAATTTCTGAAAACCGTAAAGTAAAGTTGATTGAGATAGCTGAGACCCTAAAGATATCAAAGGAACGTGTTGGATATATCATGAATGAATATTTGGATATGCGAAAGCTCTGTTCAAAGCGGGTGCCACGTGAGCTCACAATCGACCAAAAACAACAACGAATTGATGATTCTAAGCAGTGTTTGGAGCTGTTCAATCGTAATAAATCGAATTTTTGCGTCGATATGTGACAATGGATGAAACATGGCTCCATCATTTCACACCGGAGTACAATCGACAGTCAGCCGAGTGGACTGCACGTGATGAACACTAAAAATGCTATAACTCACATACTAATAGTGCAACAGCTGTCAAATTCATATAGGTGTCTTTTGAAGGTTAGGGCTAACTAAAAATCATTTGGATTAGTAGCGCCATCTATGTGTCAGCCTACGAACTTTTCAATCCACCTGTTATGTTTCACCTCCTGCTTGGGCACACTAATTTAGTGTGTAAGACAAGAATCGAGAAATATTAACTTGACTTGATAGATGTTTTGAGAAAAAGAAATATCAATAAAAAAGAACAATATAAACAGATAAAAACTGTAAAAAATAGTTACAATTAACTTTACAATTGTTAATTCTTCCATCGTAACAAAATAGGAAAAGTTTAACAAAGTTAATAATAAAAGCAGAGCATTAACTAAGGCGCCAAGTAGTTTGTTTACATTCGCCAGCCATTATATAGCCAATAATCTGTAAAGTGCTTTAAGAAAGAATGAAAAATTCAAATGCTTCTGTTTTTTTTTTAATAAACAAGTGTAGTAAATCGTTGGAAAGCTAAAAGTGCAAATTATTTAATGATGTAAAAAAAAATCGATTTTAACATCGTATCTCGCTCACCTGATCCTCTTAAACTTATAATAATATATATATATATATATATATATATATATATATATATATATATATATAATATCTTTGTCATAAATCTAGCTTACATGCGACAAGTAAAATTAAAAATCTTTTAAAACTCTATTTTACCAATAATTTGGTTAAATATTATTCTCGTCCAAAATATAATAAAATCATAAAAAATGCATTTTTATGCATCGATTTTTTTAAAATCCATTTAAGTAAACGAAATATGCAATGGAAGTAAAGTAAAATACTATAATAAAATACTGTTTTTAGCATAACATCACAGTCACTAAGAAGTACTATTTTTCTTTAAAAAAACCGTATTACCTACAGACATAAAGCTAAAATCAAATATCTTACGTGTTTTTGCCCATAAATAATATGTAAGTATAATTTGTCATTGCAAACTAGACGATATTTGACAGATCCACGATTTAGAAACCAATATTTAGCAACGAAAAAATTAAATGCATTGATGACTCAACTGGTACAAAGATAGAATCACTATGATTGCTCTGCTGACCTGGGTAACATGCAGAAAAGAAACAACGTTCTTTTTAATCACTTGGCTAACATGTGGGCTCAAAAGTTCATAGGCTAACACATAGATGACGCTACTGTATTAAATCCATATGATTTTTAGTTAGCCCTAACCTTCAAAAGACACGTGTATAAATTTGACAGCAGTTGCACTATTAGTATGTGAGTTATAGCATTTTTAGTGTTCACCACGTGCAATCCACTCGGCTGAGTATCGATTGGACTTCGGTGTGAAATGATGGAGCCATGTTTCATCCATTGTCCCATATCGACGCAAAAATTCGGATTTATTACGATTGAACAGCTCAAGCACAGCTTAGAATCATCAATTCGTTGTTGTTTTTGATCGATTGTGAGCTCGCGCGGCACCCACTTTGAACAGAGCTTTCGCGTATCCAAATATTCATTCATGATATGTTCAACACATTCCTTTGATATCTTTAGGGTCTCAGCTGTCTCAATCAACTTCACTTTACGGTTATCAGAAATTATTTTGGGGACTTTTTCGATGTTTTCGTCGGTAACAGCCTCTTTGGGGCGGCCACTGCGTGCATCGTCCTCGGTGCTCATTTCGCCTCGTTTAAATTTAGCAAACCACTTGTCTATGGTTGATTTTCCTGCTGCAAAGTCCGAATAATGTTTATCAAGATAAGCCTTGGCTTCAATAGTATTTTTTTTTTTTTTTTTTTTTTTTTTTTTTTTTTTTTTGCCAAAAAAGCAATGCTTTATTAACACACGAAATTTCCTTTTTATCCATTTTCAAACTAACAAAAGTTGCTTCACTAAAAATGCTATAACTCACATACTAATAGTGCAACAGCTGTCAAATGTATACACGTGTCTTTTGACGGTTAGGGCTAACAAAAAATCATATGGATTTAATAACAGTTGTGACATCTATTTTACCATAAAATTTCTTCTCGTTAAAATTCGATAAATATGTATACAATAAAATTATCAATATATTATGAATATATCAATAAAATTCTACGACCCTATTTGCTTCTATGCTTCTTATGTCTACCAGAAGGAATTTACCAGTAATATGATGTCACTCCTCATGCAACATGTCTTTCTCGAGTTAAAAGTTTCCATTTATTAGTCTTCTAGATTTTCTTCATTTATTCTGCAACGAATATTTATGAGATAGGTTCAAACAAATAGTGGTGCCTTTTGTCATTCCTCAATCCATCAATATCAATATATATATATATATATACAGTTGTGGCTACATTCCTTATAGTTATTTTTTTTTATATATTTTTATAAATTGAAGTGCATAAAAAAGAAAATTTTAATAATATTAGCTTAGTTTATTGAAGCCATTTCTGCAATAGAAATTGCCTCAGTAGGAGTTTCAGGGAAAATTGCAATCCTGTTAAAAAATAAACGTGTTATCCTGAATCTCATAGACGTAATATAAAAAGAAAAGTATTTTTTAAAGGATAATCGCAATTACACAAAATAGTTATAAAAAAAAATATTTTTTTAATAAAAAGGAAATATTTGTCGTATAAATAGATTGCGTTATTTGATTAATTGAATAAATATATTGTGTCATCTTATATAACAATGATAACGTAATATGTTACACTGCAATGTATAAACTTTCAATAAAAATGTATTCAGTATATCTATTAAAGTTTAGAAGCAGAAAACTCATGATTGAAACTAAAATCGACAACCTTCGTTTATTTAGTAATCATTTAACTCACCGTCCAGCAGGAGCGTATCGCTGTTTAATTTCTTCCCAAAACATATTTAGCTAATGCAAGAAAAGCACAGACACTGCATCCCACAGATGCGAGTATTACAGGAGTTGAATACTAAAACGAAATACATTTATATAAATAAAACAAATTATATTGTGCATGATAAGTATAATTTTTAAAACATTTCACAGGTGGACTGAAAAGTTCGTAGGCTGACACATAGATGGCGCTACTAGTATTAAATCCTTATGATTTTTAGTTAACACTAACCTTCAAAACACACATGTACAAATTTTACAGCTGTTGCACTATTAGTATGTGAGTTATAGCATTTTTAGTGAAGCAACTTTTGTTAGTTTGAAAAATGGATGAAAAGGAATTTCGTGTGTTAATTAAAGCATTGGTTTTGGCGAAAAAAATACTATTGAAGCCAAGGCTTGGCTTGATAAACATTATTCGGACTTTGTACCAGGAAAATCAACCATAAAGAAAGTGGTTTGCTAAATTTAAACGAGGCGAAATGAGCACCGAGGACGATGCAAGCCCCAAAGAGGCTGTTTCCGACGAAAACCTCAAAAGTCCACAAAATAATTTGATGACTGTAAAGCTGAGACCTAAAGATATCAAAGGAACGTGTTGGACATATCGTGAATAAATATTTGATATGCGAAAGCTCTGTTCAAAGTGGGTGCCGCGCGAGCTCACAATCGACCAAAAACAACAACGAATTGATGATTCTAAGCAGTGTTTGGAGCTGTTCAATCGTAATAAATACGAATTTTTGCGTCGATATGTGACAATGGATGAAACATGGCTCCATCATTTTCACACCGGAGTCCAATCGACAGTCAGTCGAGTGGACTGCACGTGATGAACACTAAAAATGCTATAACTCACATACTAATAGTGCAACAGCTATCAAATTTATACACGTGTCTTTTGAAGGTTAGGGCAAACTAAAAATCATATGGATTTAATACAGTAGTGCCATCTATGTGTCAGCCTACGAACATGTCAGTCCAACTGTTACAACGCTTTAGTGTAAATACGGCTTAAGATGTGAATAATTGAAATGATTTCTGATTCATTATTAAACTTTATTTAATTTATACACATAATGAAGTGATTTGAAATATTATTTAGATTTCAAAAGAACCATTTAAAACACAAATTGAGTGCATTTTTATTTATTACTACTGTTATTAATAAGGAACATCAATTTGGTATAAGAATTTAGTTAAAAAAAAAAGACCCTTTTTTTTTTTTTTTTTGTCTAAAACCTCGGAATTATTTCATTTCATTCTCTCGAAATTGAGACTAATTTGCCGTTCCGAAATACATGCAAACAATTTATCTACATTTAATGCATTGTTATAAAGAAAAACAAGATTCATAATAGTTTATCAAAACCGGTTTTTTTTTTTTTTGCTTTCAATCTATATTCTTAAATCTTGTATAACATGCAGGATATTTTTGAAATTTATGTAAATAAGCCGCTCGTTTTCCAAATAAATTGATTTAATGAAAGAGAAATTTGGACAATTGATAAGTTTATTGTATTTTAAAATTCATAGAGAAAAATAAAATCAACATTGCATTGTAAAAATGTATTGTTAAATACACAATTTTTGTTTTAACGAGAAATAATATGCAGAAATCAGTACATGTTTTGGAATAATCGTTATATTTATAAAAATTTTCGAGTAACTAATCGTTTTATTAAATAACGAAAAACGATTAATCATCAAATTCACATAAATAAAAAGAAACTCATTATCGTATAAGGTTTTTTGAAAATTATTACAGTTTATATTTAGCGTGAATTATCAATATTAATGCCGAAAGATGGTATACATTTTTAAGAAAGACTTGTCTACTTGTTCACGGCTTTTTAATATTGATAACATTAATTCTGCATCATCATTATAATCCTATTTTAATTGTGTTATACGAATTTTTGATTTTACTCATTTCATCCGAATCCTTTTAAGTCGATTTACTGATACTTCTGCAACTGTGACTTTTCTATTAACGATAGAATTTTCATATGACTTGGTGAGAAAAAAAAATCCTTATGAATTCATTTAGACCAGGGGTCTCCAAACTTTCCAGCCTTGCGGCCATACTGTTTACCCAGTAAGTACCAAGGGCCAAAACCGCTTTAATTTTTCTGCCATTATCTATAATTTCTAGACCAGTCGCCGAGTAAGCGCTCTGAACGAGCATACGCTTGCTAACTATAAACTATTGTCAGTGAAAAATCACAATTACATAAATCTCGTTAGTATCTTTTTACAAGTGGATACCCCGCGGTTTCATTCGCGTTAATTCAGCTTTTCCGTTCCTGAGGTATTTTCAGGATAAAAATCACATGTTTGCTTCAGGATATATACATTCCAAACATCGATATACATACATATGCGATACTCTTTTACCCCAACATAACTACCGAGGGTAACCGCGGGATGTTCACTAGTTTATAATGTTAGTGGGATTCATTTCAATTATTTGTTATGCTTAAGTTAAATTTTCTGCGCATTATGCTTGCCATTAAAATTTACCTAGCAAGTAAATAAAAACAAGTTATTATCATTTTGTGTTTTTTTATCCAACTTATTACAGCAACAATAAGCCATTCGCTGTCGCAGGCCGGATTGATGACACGCGTGGGCCGGATTTGCTCCGCGGGTCGTAGTTTGGAGACCCCTGATTTAGACTAAAAGATTTTTTTCCCTGACATATAATAAATTTATTGGTAAATTGTTTCGCGATGTATTACGCGATTATTAAGATGTTATGTATTATTATTAGGATGATTTTTATAAACTTTTAAGTTAATCTAATTGTCTTCTGGAGAAAATCATTTATTCATAAAACGATTTTCCAGTTGGTGATGTTAAACTTAATCCCAAAAAATTAATTTTCAATACAAAAAGTTGATTATCAATCAACTACTTTGCCACTAAAATTTAAAAAAAAAAAAGTAATAAAAATAAATTTGAAAATGGAGTTAATTTTCAAGCAGAATTTTCTTGCGAGAAGATAAGGCCACTTTCATTAATGAAGGTGTATACATCTCTTAAAATCTCGTTTATATTTTATGAATACTTAAATATGGATAATAATCGGCATCAATAAAATCACTGGAAAATTATATACCTCAAAGGAATAATAAAATAATGTCAAATTTCCTTTAATATCTTCCTTTTAACTATTGAAATTTGCGCTCATGAGAGAACATGCATATTATGCGAACAAGAAATGTCCCTTAGATGCAATATAAAAAAGGAGAAAACAGAGCTAGTTTTAAGTATTGAAATAGAGTTTTCTTGTTTTTCATCAAGTTAGGAAACTTAATTTTTCATTGTCAAAAAAGGCGGTAATAATACGAGCACGCATCTAAATTTGACAGACGAAGAATTATAGTTTAAGAGACATCCAGAAGAGTGCAAGAAATGTCAGTCGATCTCTCAAACAAGCCATGTTATCTCTGGCTGTGAGTGACAGCTGGTCGCAAATGGCTTCCGCGAGGCTTCTGAACATGCTATACTAGATTCTATTCCAGCACATACTTATTACGGATAGTCAAAGCACTAAACAATCAACTTTCAGTTTTGGACCTTATTGCCCTCTCTGATCTTCAAGGTTTCTCCAAGACTAATTCCCAGCGAGATCGCATTTTTCGCGTTCATTAAGTTAAACGTAGTTGTAATTTCCACCTTGTGGTTTATATTATTTCGGAAATAAATGTATCTTGGATATTTCTTATTCTTAATGGAGCTTTTCAGAGAGCCAAAAAATATGTTTGCTAAAGCTGAGTAATCCAACCATATCTACTAACACATATAGTTTAAAATACATTACACATCTTTGAAATAAACAAAATAATTTATAAATATACATGGAAAATAATTCTAAAAAGTTTTTGTATGTATCAGCTACAAGAAAGCAGTTTCTCTTAACAAAAATCAAAAACATTTTTTTGTAACTAAAAACCTTTTTAAAGGATGATTCCGTGAAAAAAGTACATGGAGAGCAAAATAATTTGGAAAAAGTGTTAAATTTTTTTCCAATAAATAAAAAGGTTAATGTTCAATTATAAAATTAGCTTTATAAAACAAACGAAAACATCTCGTCTCGAATTCTGCCATCAGGCAGACGGACTTGGCCCACCATGGTGGAAAATTTGCAAATGCATAGGATGGCTGGATTAAGAGAGTGGCGTCATAGGGAAGGATTCTAATTGCAAGAAAGAATTTTTGATCATTAAAATTACCTGATATTAAAAGAAAACTAAATTGAAAAAAATTCCACACTAACTTACTCCTAACTTTTATTCTTTCGAAGCAGCTTTTGAAGCAGTGTATAGCTGACCAGCACCCCTAACAAGTAATAGATTCGTCTGTTTCTGGTGTTAAACCGCATTTTACCAATCCAAGTGATAAATGTTTGGTATTTCTGGCCATGTAAGTCTAAAAAAATGCTCTTATGGTTTCCAGCTATTCTAAATATAAAACCTGGATTTCTCATCTGTATTACTACTTATTATTACTTCAAAAATATCAAAACATATAGTTTTAATAAAAAATATGAATTTGCTTAGTGCTGAAATTCTACTGATAGAAAATTCCCCAAAATAATCAATCTCAATACAAATATATATTAATTTAATTTTTAAATACTGTTTTTGTTATTGCTAACTATATATATATATATAATGTCATGAAAATCTTTGTATAGAAAAACAAATCTTATAATGAAATAATACTGTGCAATGTGACATATGAATACATTAAAACAGACAGACCCTTTACTTTAATAAAACATATTTCAAGCATTTATTACATATGATTATGTTTTCTTGATAAGCAATTCTCATCTAACAATAATTTTACATTCAAATTTTTCACATATAATAATTTGACTTCCCAACAACCATAGCTAAAACACACAGAAACTTATAATTAACATAGAAAATGTAACAATTAAAAAGAACAATCAAATCACAATAACCTAATATGAAGAAATAAAGGCATTCAGACTTACAAAATAATGATCAAAATTAATATATTGAAAGTTAAGGGAAAAAAGTTGGAAGCAGTTCTATAAGAATTAATGAAATTTAAAATTCCCAAGCTATCAATTTTTCAACATACGTAAAAAAAAGTAAAGTAAAAATACTTTTAAAAAATGAGATTCACAAAAGGAATAGCTAACAATCTAATATTTAATACACAAGCTTTATATGCACTAAGTAACATTTAGGTACTTTAACATGCACAAAACAAAAAGAAAAGTTTAAGAAATAAAAAAAAAAAAAATTTTAAGCATTCTTTCAAATAAATAATTTTAGCATTAATATCGAATACCATTTTAAATACTTTAAAAATATATATTGCTTCACAACTCAGACTTGATACATAATCATATAAAATTATACATAACTGAAAATATTTCATAATAGTATACATAATTGAAAATATTTCTTAAAACTAACCAACTATTACAGAGCTGAGTTCTATACATTTAAAATAAATTGCAGATCAATTTAAACACTAATATTTTCAAATCACAATTACAAAATTGTATCTTAAGATATAATATGGTCCCAAAATTCTTATTTATTAAAATTTACTGAGATTTAACCTATTTTCAATTGTTTGCTTATAGTCTGATTATGGATTGCATGGTATGGTAAACATCCAGTTTAATGGCAGAAACAGATCAATTGATTACTTGTTAAGAGCACTAGGCAGGCAAATAGGATGCAGAGATGCTTTGAAGGAAAGAAATGTAATACTTAGTGTGGATTTTTTTCTTCATCTAGTTTTCCTTTTAATATTGTGCAATCACAAATTTTAATTATAGAAAATTAAATTTTTATTGTAAACAAAATTTCTGAAATTCCTGAATGACATTTTCTCACCAATGATGCCTGTCTTTTTAATTCCGGCCACTTAGCAATTTTCCATGCAATTGGTAATCAGACTATACTTATTCATTAATTATAGAAATGTTAAAAACATGAAGTTTCAATTCAATAACAGAAATTAACTAAATTTAAAACTTAAATTGAAAAGCATTCTTTATAATATTATAAAAGTATATTTAATAATAACTTTATTTCATATCTGTTTAAAACCTTAAACTAAATATTATAATAAAACTAAAATTTTATGCTAAAGATAAATTAATAAAAATTAGACAAATTAATAACTTGCACATTTAATATAAAGATTATATTCCCATAATTTATGATCTAAATAAATATAATAGATTTAAATTAACACATTTTTAAAACTTTTTTTTCAACAAAAAATAAAAATATACATTTTAAAAATCAAGCAGAATTTCACACATATCATGTTGATAAATAAGAGCAATAAATAAAAATCAACATTTTCATTAACATACTTAATCACAAGTAAATATATATTATACAGTAAAGTCATCAACAAATGTTAAAATATTAATAGCCACATTTCTGCCACAAACAAATTGTTGCAGCCAGCAGTTGGGGGTAGTGTAAAACATTTCCAACTTCAGACTCCTGACTTTGTAATTTTTTTTATTTTATACCACAATTTTATGTACCAGGATCATTAATAAATTTAGAAAAAAATTATGATATTAATTCAATGACTTTTATTGAACTCATTACAAAAAGTTTTTCCAAAGTATAGGTACTTTTTACAACTTTAAAGGTGTAGTGTTTGCACTAACTTAAGACATTCTGGTATTCCATTGACATTTGTTTACAAAAAATATGTACTATGTCCTATAAAAATTACAGTACCAAATGTACAGATAACAAGGTATTACAGAATAGCCGAAGACAAAAAAAAGACCTTTTAAGCACAAAGATACTATATTTGTAATACATTAAATCTTATTTGTTCTTAATAATAGAATAGCTTCTGTAAGATCTTTTATTGTTGTTGATCTAAAACGAGTTTTTACAAGCCTCAGTGTTGAGAAAAATCTCTCAGCACTTACTTGGTTTATGGCTATAGCAGTCTTTGCTACTAATTGTATTATTGAAGGATACGATTGAATTGCCTCCTTAACCTTAACCGCCATTCCTAGAATTTTGAAAGAAAATTTTAGAAGAGTTGAGCCAAATTTTTAAATAAACTCTTTCAAAAAATTTATTTCAAACTTCTTGTTCCCAACTCTGGCTGCAGCCACACATAGGATATAAAAAAAAATTTAATTCTATATACTCTACAAAATAACACAATACATTCCACATACAATATGAAACAACATGACTTGAATAAAGTACTTGAAGCACCATAAACATATCATGACAGTTCCAAACTACAATGTGATTGATGTAGTGAATTTCAGAGGGAAAACAAAATTAAGTAATAAAGAAAAGTTCAGAAATACTTATAATAAATTTGTATACTATTTTTATGGCATTATGAATTTCATTTAAAATTAATAAATTAAAAGAAAAATCATAACACTTTACATCAAAAGATCTAGTAAGTAATAAATAATCTAATAAATAATGGTATAAAGATAAAATTATCACATAAAATGAGTGATGCACTGAAAGTGCAAAGTAAAAGAAAGGAGGGAACATATATTTATCACTAATAAAGGTATGATTTCTCACTGGGATAGAGATACAAGCATGTTATAAACAACAATCTGACAAACATTTAATACATCACATTTTCACATAGTTTTCATAAAATTTATTAAAGACTACTTTAAAATATGAAACATTACGCATATCTTATTGGTTGCCTTTTTTTTTTTTTTATAAAAGGTGAATTTTGAAAAAATTTACATAATTTTTTTTTTTTTCAATATAAGTGCAAAGTTAATTATGAAATAATGATCCAATCAAGTGGTAACATCAAAACTACACTAACATTTACTCATATAAACACTAGAAAATTTTTCTTTAAACAAATTTGGTAAAACAGCATATTTGTTAGTATTCAATTTTAAATTTTCTAATGGCATTGCCAAATTTACATTCTGCAATAATCGTCATAATCAATGATTTTTAGGAACAAAAGTTTTGAAAAAAAGTCATTAAAAAAAAATGAATTTTTTTTCTTTAAGAATTTATATTTAATGAATTTCCTCCTAAGATGATGAAAATAAAATATTTTCTTTTCCTTACTTTCTAAAAAAAAAAAAAAAAAAAAAAAAAAAGAACAATTTGCATGAAACATTAAAATATTTCATAGTAAATGCTGGCATTCAAAATGTTTAAAAATTTAGATAAAATTTTTAAAAAATTGTACATGATAGGAGCATGGGTCAATAAGTACTTTACAAAATTGAAGAGATGGTGCTCTTATTATGAAAGCAAGTTTACACCTAATGAGTTCCATTATTCAACAGACTGCTGTCAAAATACAACCATACGTGTTGGGTGGTTCTATTTTTACAAATGGCTGAAGCAAAATATTAGCAAGGTAGGTGTTTTCATACAGTGGAAAGCAAACACAATCATGTTATCAATCTAATTGTTTCCACAATCACAGTATTCACCAGATTTGGCTCCCAGTGGCATTTTTCCTCTTCCAAATATGAAAAAGTGGCTCTCTGGGAAAAGATTCATGTCAAACAAAGAAGTCATCACCCAAACCAACGTCTATTTTAAGTTCCTTCTGAAATTGCACTGTTTAGATGTCTTCAAGAAGTTGGAAAAACGCTGGGCAAAATGAATTGAGCTGAAAAGTGGTTATGTAGAAAAATAAAAATGGTTCAACTAAAAAAAAAATGTATTTTTATATTCTTTTATAAGTACTTATTGACTGCCCTCATATTAATATTGAATGAATTAAAAAATTATTTGAAACAAATTGTCATTTAAAAATTTATTAACGAAACACTTATGATTATTTAAACAGAAACAAATATTAAGAAAGAAGCATGTATATTCCCAACCATGGATCATGTGGAATGGTCCAGTTTAACAGCAGAAATGGACAAATCAATTACTTGTTATGGGTGCTAGTCAGATATGAACAACATAAAGCTGCTTTGAAAGAAAAAAAAAAAAAAGTATAACAATAAGTGTGGAATTTTTTTCAACTAGTTTTTTTTTTTTTTTTTTAAATATTATGCCAACTAAAATGTGAATGATTAAAAATTATTATTTTCACTGCAAATAAAATTTCTTGAATGACATTTCCTCTTCAGTAAACCCACTCTTTTTAATTTGTCCAATTTGGCTGCTTGTCAAATTTCCACACAATCGGTGACCAAACTATATTTCAGAAGTATTGCATCACAAAACTTCACATGTAACAAAAAGTAAGGTTCATTTAGAGATGCCTTGAATATAAAGTAGATTAATGAAGTATACCACTGATTTTTTTAAACTTCTATTCACCACAAAAGTATGATTTAAAATGTATACATAATAATGAGGGCATTTAAGAAAAACACTTAACATTTGTAGCTGAAATAACTATGCACAGACTGAAGGTAATTTTATTCTAATATGAATTCCATCTCACACAAGTAACAGAGTAAAAATATTTCTGAAAAACTTCGTCAATAATTGTTTTTTTTTTTTTTTTTTTTTTTCTTTTTGTTCTTTTAAAAAAAAAAGAGCTAACCCAGTTTTTAGCACAGTTTAGAGAAAATTGAGTATATTCATTTCATAATTCAATGAGAATGTTTAGATAAAAATTCAAAAATAAACTGATACTGCTTCAAATGTTTGATGGATACATTTATATATAAGTGTCAAACAATTTACACATGTATGTATATAAATATATATATTTAAAAAAATTCTACAATGTGAATGTAGATGTAGATATAATAGGCATTTCAATGAATATCATGAGTGTCAATGCTATAAAATAAACATTTTCAAATTGGAAAGACAAATAGGTATTTTTATCACTGTTTTTTTTTTTTTGTTGTTGTTTGTTTTTTAATAAAAATCTACTTGTTATAAATAATTTTCCATTTAACAAAGATATATCACAAAAGTTTTTCATGACTTTATAAAAGAGCATTTGACTCTAAATAGAATAAGGAATTTTCTTAATGTCTAAAATTAACAAAATATGGCCAAAAAAGGCCACTTCAATTTAATACCTATATAAAGTGC
This sequence comes from Caerostris extrusa, assembly GCA_021605095.1. NCBI lineage: Eukaryota > Metazoa > Arthropoda > Arachnida > Araneae > Araneidae > Caerostris > Caerostris extrusa. The sequence goes on from BPLR01014024.1 coordinate 45,679, forward strand.
CATACACTGGCAATGCTGCAATGAAAACAGTCTTCCTTAGCAAACCATACATTTTACATGGTGTAAAAACAAAACTAAGCACTGAAAACATTACCCCTTTTTTTGCAAAATATAGTGAAGGATTTGCAGATAAACTTCATGAATATGTTAAATTTTGTAAAATTTTAAAGGGATTTTTTTTTTTCGCCAAATATTGCAGCAGAAAGCATCTTGTGTAAGTCAGAACTAGCATATAAAAATAAAGTCTCTTTATAATATGTACTTCTTGTTTAAAAGGTTGAAAAGAGGTATCTTCACAGAATGATTTTTTTTTTTCCAGCTTAAAAGAAAAAGAAAGGACAACATAATTGTTGGCTTCATGTCAGTAAATCAACTATTTCACAATAAAAGAGGCTCAAGAACAAAACAGTCCTAAGAAATACACACAGCATGATGGGGCCAAATATTAATCTTCTCCCTCCGATTCTGCAGAGAAAAGAAATACATATATACATAAGAGCATTCTACTTTATAGTTCAGAAAAGTGAAAAGTTTTTCCCACAATATCCAATAGTATATTACATCTGAACATTATCAAATTTAAAAGAGTTGTACAAAAGAAAAAAGAATAATGGCTAAATTATTTAAAGCATGGTAAATGTTTTCTAAAATTTAATTCTCAAGCTGATAGAAAAATTAAATATGTATTTTTTTAATTTAATATCTTTTGAAACAAATTATTTCTTGAATTATCTTAGTAAATAGAAAATGCAGCACCATGAAGATTTGATCATATAAATATGCAAATTTCAGGAAAAATGCAGCTAAACAAGTCATGTTGATGATCTGAAATGCAAATTGGTCAGGTAATTACAGCACAAAAATAAAAAGGAAATGGCATATGAGTTGATCTATCACCTACAGAATCCAGAATTTTGAGATATTTTACATTTCAGAAGACAACAATTAAGAGATGCCTGAATGACACCACCAAAAGCAGTTCTGGCAACTGGATGATTTTACGAAGGGTCAAATTGTAGGTTTACAAACAGCTGGTTAGTCTTACTGTTGTATCACCGCTGAAACTTATGTAGATGTGTCCACTAAGCATAGCTTATAGCTTTCTTTGTCGCAAAAAGGCCAGGTTTATCTAGACTCTTACATTACACTCCTTTTCTGTTGTAAATGAGCAAATTTCAAAAAAAAAAATTTCTTCAATGCACTTTCAAATCATAAATCAATCTGCCAACAAAACAATCATCAAAAATATATTCTGAAGGAAAAAAAAAAAAAGTGCTTAAATGTTAAGAAAAATTGTATTGTTAAAAACTTTAAAATTTGTTTAGTAAGACATAATAACTACATATCTCAGAACATTTATATATCGCCCCCAATAACTATACACAAAATTTAATAACACAAACCTTCTTCTGCATTCTGCAACCACTCGATAAACTTGCGAGTTTGGTCCAAAAATATACTTTTCCCTTTTGGAGAGTGAGCCTCTTTATACCATTTCAATATAACATCCTCACTTAAAACTTCAGCTGCAAGAAATAAAAATAACTGCTTTTCTAGAAACATAAAATTGCTTTCAGAAACGACGACAGAACTTATCCTTAACATCTAATATGACTTAAGCAATTTCATACTCTTGTTATGACAAAAATATTTTATAACATTTAAAATCAAAAATGAATATACATGATTGTCACCCATCTAAATTACATTCCCACATTTCATTCAATTTCTATAAAGAAATCTTGGTTCAAATTAAATAATTTAATGTGAATTTTGTATAAAAGCAATATTTTGATATTTATAAAAAGTTGTGATTAAAATATATTTGTTAAAAAATGTTTTTTTTTTTTATGAATAGAATATATAAAATTTTTTTAATATAATATGTTGGAAAAAACTAAAAATATATTTTAAAAATTTTAAATTCTATTTTGAGTTATCTTTTAAACATGCTTAATGAGTAATGAAACAAAGAAAATGTAAATATTTGCATTTAGCATTTGATATAATATTAAAATCTAAGCAATATCGTGTTGCAATTTTTAATCATTTAATAAAAAGAAACTAAATAATTCTTGTCTCAAAGTTATAATGACATAGATAAGAAAATTTGGCATTTCATAAATAAAAATTGTAAATGCCTTTCGCAACTTACTTTTATAGAAAAGGACAACAATTTTTTCAAACACTTTCAGAAAATTCATGTTGTCATAGCAATACTCTTGCACTCTGATAAGAAGAGCAAGCTCAGATTTTGCATTACGAGTGAATGCTGACAAAAAGAGATGCATATTGACGTAAATGTTTAACTGCTTGTTCAGGTACAAGTTCCTCCTTTTTGTTCCATTCCATCATTGCCATTAAAGATGTCCATAACTGCAAAAAAAATTAAATACATAATAATTGACAACTAGACTTTCTTTTTTTCCTGTATGTAAATATTACTCAATACAAAAAGGCAGAAAAAAAGTGGAAGAGATATGCAAATAACAGAGAAAAATCTTCAGATTATAATTAAAAAGAAAAAAAAAAAAAAAAAAAAAAAAAGAAATTATGTTTCTATAATAAATGTTTCATTCCCTACACAGTGGTGGCGAGTTGGCAAAAAAATCTGACTCCTGAGTTGGCTTTTTTTATATTGATTCACGACTCTTTTACACAATTTCACGTACCAAGTAAAATCTCTCAACACTTGTTTGCTGATAAAGCAGTAACTGCTTTTGCTACAGATTGTATTATTGCAGGATACAACGAATGGCCTCCTTAACTGCATTTGATTGCAAAAGCCACTGATGTAATTTGGAGTAACATGCTCAAATTTTGCTTAAGTTGCTTGGGAATGAGATCGGTGTTATGGCAGTTTTCGAGATATTCAGAAAATGTGATTGTTCAGACCGTAACCGGATGTACATTCCTTATGTAATATTTCGTTCTCCGTAAGAGGGTGCTCTTTTGTTTGTCAAGTGTTTTTCGTCATGTATCGTTGTTAGTTGAGTAATAAATGTCGTACAAGAACGTTGTGCCTCTGTCCTTTTCATCCTAAACAGATGGTCCGTCGAGCCGGAGGCAAAATTCCAGCAGACATACTTTAGATGAGTGGGAGGTCGACGAAAGCGTTCGTACTCAACAATTTCGAATATTTGCTCAACGGAGCTAAAATAACGTCTGCATGTAGCATCGCATAAAAATCAAATCATCATAATCACATCACATTGTGTGCATCATAACAAAGTGCGTAACGACGCATAGTGCGCATCATAACAAAGTGCGTAACAACGCATTGTGTACACCATAACAAAGTGCGTAACAACGCATAGTCAAAATCAAATCATCATAATCATATTGCATCGTGCATCTCAACAAAGTGCGTAGCATCGCATCTCACAGCATCGTACTTACATTCCGGAAGGTCACGAAACCACAACATGGAAGATCTTCTAAAACACAAGCGAATTATCAAAGGTAAGCTAAATCGATTAATTACCAAAGTAGATAATTTACAAAATCAAGAAAATTCTATTTCTGTTATTGAAGTGCATGAAAATAGCGTAAATATTTTAGATATTGAAATAAATAAATTAAATTATGATATTCTTTGTTCTTGTTTCATTGTTATTCATTAATTTTAAGCAACCCCATTTTGTGCTAATGTCTAAATTAAATTAAGATGTGGAGGTATTGTAGCTCTTAAAGCCACCTTGGAACTCCGTAACCGGTACGCCGTTGCCCCCTTTGTTCTTGTTTAGATGACGAATTTGATAAATATGAACAGGAAATGCATGAACTTTTTCTAAATTAACTTCACTAAAAATTACGTCAAAAGATGAATTAAGGAAACTCAGAAAGAATGAGAATAGTTCTAATGCAAGCAAAACACTTCCCTCCTTCCCGAGGTCAAAGTTCATCGCGGGTTAGCGGAAGGGGTTGAAGAGAAACCAGATGTTTCTTCTGACGTTAGGGGGGACCATATATAAAAAAGTAAGCAATAATTCTGCGTACTCTTCACAGATCGTAGCTAATATTTGCACTTATTGCAAAAGTTCCTCACACTATGGATTATTTAAATGCGATAGTTTTTTTGGAACTCCCTCACAAAGAAAAATGGGATACTGTAAAAAATTTAAAAACTATGCAGTAATTGCTTAACATTCAAATCACATACAATTGATAAATGTCGAGCAGAATTGTGCAAAATCTGTACAAAACCCCACAATACAATTTTATGTACGAAGGATTTAAATGATTCAAAATCTGATTCACAAACAGGAAATGAACTTCCTTCAATTAGTAGCAATAATGCAATCGTGCCCGCCACACAAGCGGTTTTATTGCCTACAGCAATTGTTTATGTCAAAGACATTAATGGCACTTCTCAAAATTCTAGGCAACTTATTGATTCAGCCAGTCAAGGCTCATTCATTAGAGGAGTAGCGTTAATTTATTGCAAGTAAATCGCACTAAAGTAAACATAAGAGTAGACGGTTTGAGTTCACAAAAAGTAGGTAGTGTTGCAAGTTCGGTTAAATTACAAATAACATCACAGTTTAACAAAAACGCATCTATAACTGTTGATGCATTAATCATGCCTAAAATCACCTGTGACCTTACCTTCCTCAATGTCCAGTCGATGCATCTGTTTGAAAACATTCAAACAATTGCAGTTACCAGATGTCAACTGTCACCAGCCTGGCCCAATAGATATTCTTTGGGCGCCGATGTGTTCGGTGAAATTATGCTTAGTGGACATTTAAATGTTACCGGAATCTCTGCTTTAGAATCAATTTTCGGTTGGGTAATTCTCGGAAAGACAAAAGGCATTTCTCAAACCATTCTATCTAATCATGCTAGTTTCAATGCAGTTGAGTTTGAACTTGACAAAATTTGGCAATCAGAAGAAATGTCAGACATAAAGCCTTACACTCAGGAAGAAACAGCTCGTGAAAATCATTTCATACAGACTTTCTCTCGTGATTCAACAGGCAAATTTGCTGTTAAGTTTCCATTTCGTAAATCTAGTAATGAACTCACGAGCTTGATTCAAGAAGATTTGCTTCTACCAAATGCTTCTTTGAACGTGATGATGATGATACAGTAAAAACTTTAGGTATCCTGTGGCGTCCGGCCTCAGATGTCTTCTCCTTCAAAGTCAACTCAATATTTCTTGAAGGCACCTTAACCAAAAGAACACTTCTTTCAACAATCGCAAAGACTTTCGAACCTCTTGGATGGTTGTCACCCATCACAATCCAGAGCAAACTACTCATGCAAAAACTGTGGAAATATCAGTTGCAGTGGGATGAAGTCGTTCCTCCAGACATTGCAATTGAATGGAAGGCATTATCACAAGACATACTATTTGTCAAAGACTTCAAAATTTCAAGATACTTATTTCATGATCCAAACAAAGAAATTCCACTGGATGGGTTTAGTGATGCTTCAGAAAAAGCATACGCAGCTGTAATTTACTGTCGTTCTGTGTCAAATACAGAAGAAATCAAAGTTCAGCTAGTAATAGCCAAAACTAAAGTTGCACCTCTTAACACCATTTCACCTCCTCGATTGGAATTATGTGGAGCACTTCTATTAAGTAAATTGATGGAGTTTACTTGTAAAGCATTTGACATTCCTATATCGCAATCTCATTTTCATACGGATTCCACAATCGTACTTGCCTAGATAAGATCCCATGCCAGCCGATGGAAAACTTTCGTGGCCAACAGAGTGGCGAAAATCCAGACTTAGTCTTCTCCTACCCAGTGGCATCATGTTAGTGGAAATGAAAATCCTGCTGATCTCGCGACCCGTGGTGTGTCATCTTCAGCACTACTTACCTCAGTGTGGTTGTGTGGTCCAGAATTTCTATACAACGAATGTTCTTTCCATCCAGAATCTTCTGTGCCAACATTGAACGATCCTGTGACTGAAGAAAGGTGTTGTGTACAATCAACTATTGCAGCCAATCATTCACTAAATTCAAATGATTTATTTCAGAAATATTCATCTCTTTCCAAACTGAAACGTGTAGCAGCATATTGTTTAAGGTTTGTTAATAATTGCAGAAAATAAATACTAGTGAACTTACTAATGCTGTAAATGTGTTAATCAAATCAGTTCAATTTATTGTGTTTAATAATGAGATCAATGCATTAAAAGGAAATCAAGCATTATCCTGCAGAAGCAAAATTTTGTCTCTAAACCCATTTTTGAATAATTCAGGTATTCTCAGGGTGGGCGGTCGCTTGCGACATGCAAATATCGCATACGGCCACAAACATCCCATCTTACTGCCAAAAGGGCACATTTTAACTGATCTCATTGTTAGATATTATCATGAAATTCTCTTGCATGCTGGTCCCCAACTTGTACAATCTTCTATTCAAGAACAATATTGGATTATAGGTGCTAGAGATGTCATTAGACATTTAATCAGAAAATGTGTAAAATGTTGCAGAATTAGAGCTTCTATAACTAATCAAATGATGAGTGACTTGCCAATTACACGTATTTCCCTTCTCTGACATTCTTGCGTTGTGGAGTAGACTACGCTGGTCCATTCCAAATTAGAGCATCGAATGGTCGAGGTTCAAAATCATTTAAGGCATATATAGCTCTCTTTGTTTGTTTCACTACTAGAGCTATCCACTTAGAATTAGTAACTGATCTTTCTGCAGATGCCTTCATTGCAGCTCTCAAGAGGTTTATATCCCGCAGAGGCAAATGCAGTGATATATACAGCGATTGCGGTTCTAACTTTGTTGGCGCAAAACGTAAGCTCATGGAATTTGAAAACTTTCAAAATCAAAAAATTACAATCAAAATGTAAACAATTTCTTGTCTGATAATGGTATTAAATGGCATTTAAATGTTCCAGGTACACCACACATGGGTGGTCTCTGGGAAGCTGGTATAAAATCAACAAAATATCATCTAAAACGTGTTGTTGGTGAAGCTAAATTAACATATGAAGAATTTGAAACATTTTTAACACAAATAAAGGTCTAGAATTAAGACAAGCCTCTAACAGCAATTTCTAATGATCCAAATGACTATCAGCGTTAACACCTGGTCACTTCATTATTGGAAGGTCATTGACAAGTATTCCTGAGCCAAATTACATTGAGTCAAAAATCTCATATCTTACTAGATGGCAACTTATTCAAAAAATGGTTCAACAATTTTGGAAACGTTGGCACAATGAATATCTATGTCGATTGCAACAAAAACCAAAATGGCTTTTACCAACTAAAAATTTTCCAATCAATGATCTGTGTCTCATTAAAGATGATAATTTGCCCCCAACTAAATGGAAAATGGGTAGAATAATACAATTACACCCTGGTCTTGATAATATTGTTAGGTTGTAACCATCAAAACAGCAGATGGCACATTTAAAAGAAATATCACAAAATTATGTATGTTGCCAGTTTAAATTTTATTAATGTATGTTAATTGTAGCATTGCATTTATTGTATAATCAGTGTATTTCTATTCAATATTTATTCAACTCCTTTGATTTCATGTATGCATATTAGTGTGTAATGTAACACTTTTATATTCATTCATTGTTGAAATGTTATTTCAAGGTGGGCGGCATGTTCAGACAGTAACCGGATGTACATTCCTTATGTAATATTTCGTTCTCCATAAGAGGGAGCTCTTTTGTTTGTCAAGTGTTTTTCGTCATGTATCGTTGTTAGTTGAGTAATAAATGTCGTACTAGAACGTTGTGCCTCTGTCCTTTTCATCCTAAACAGTGATAGGAACAATTTTCTAAAACTAACTGAACCACCTGACAAATTTAGAAGATAAATGAGCATTAGGTTGCTAATTTTACCTCCACCTGGTAATTTTTTGGGTTTAAGTGATTTAATGAAATTAACAATCAGAGAGATGATATATTTGGAATGAAATTCTTATGCAAGGTACTGAGGTAAGTATTGGTTACAATATAATTAAGTTGTTAGTGAATTTATGACTTTGACTTAATTCAAACTAACTGTTCCATCAGACCACGATTATTTCAGAAACGGCCTAACTACTGGAGCGAGAAAATATTTGTGATTTAATTTGAAATATTGAAAAGTTGTTAATTTGATTTAAATATCCATATAATTTTTCAAAAAAAAACAAAAACAAATTCACTCTAAGGCAGAATCAAATCCTGATCGTCTAATTGGTATGCAAGTATATTATCACTCTAGCTACTTCCCCACTGCACAAAAGTAAAAATTTACTAGCATGCCAACTGTGCTTGAAACTTTGAAAGCTTTTCCCTCATAATTACACAGTCCAGTCACATTAATGTGACCACCACCTACTTTCTTGACGTCAACATGAAATAACAAATCACAAAAGGCAGGTGGCAGCACATTGCAGTGGAGTGTATATAAAGGATGTCCTAGGGCATTTCAATCGTTGGCGTAATGCAGAAGCGTAGCGATTTATCCGGCGTCCAAAAGGGCATGATTATTGGCTTTCGGGCCAAGGGTGGAAGCATTTCGGAAACGGCTAATTTAGTCTGCTATGAAATCAAAAAGTTAATTATTTAATCATGCATTAAAAAAATCAGTCAATTTTGAACTGCAATACTAGCAAAAAATAAAATATTGTTTGTAATTCTGTATATTATAAACCCATTTTATTTTATTTAGCTTTCACAATAACATAAGATCAATTAATCTTTCTTCCCAATACAAAAATTATTCAAAAAAAATATATGCTCATTCAAAATTAATATAAACAATATTCAGAGTTGAACATATCTAAAGCTTGATATTTTATAAACATATAAATTCATGCAAAAGAAAAAAGAAACTGCTGTTAAAAAATCAGGTGCTATAATAAAATATATTCGAAAGCAATATAATTTAATTTGGAACTTTGCTTTTTTTTTTTTAATACACATTTAACTGTCCATTAAAAATTTATAATATTTTCAACAAATATATATAAACACATCATACAAACCAGAACAGAAACTTCTTGCTCGGGTAATGAGTGCTTTTTCATTTGTTCTTTTACAACGGGATAATCTAAAGAAGCCATAAAATTGAAATTATAATTATAAATTAAGAGGGTAATTAACAACTAATAATGTAGTAATAAAATTTTAATAAGTGCAAGAATATTTTAAAACAGCAAGTATCATAAAATTGCAATACATGCTACAATACCTCTTTTACTTGTGCACCATCTTTTAACATCTGGCCAACTTGTTGTAAAAGTTCTTTTTTAACACTTTGGTTTTCTTGAGCTTTCTAAAAAGTAAGACATATTAAAAAAAAAAAAATTAGTAAAGTAAGACAAATTCTATAATTAAGTTTAATATTTAATTATAGGGACATAATATCCTACATAAAAAATTCCATTTGAAAATCAGAATGACTTATTTGGGACATAAACCAAGAATATTAAAAATCTTAACTCTTCAAATGTAATCACGCAAGTTTTCGAAAAAAAAATAATTCTAGGATTTTCTGAAGAGTTAAAAAAATTACTTCTTCAAATGGATACAAGAGACCTGCATGAATAAGTTAAAATTTCATTTAGGAATCACTGATTACACTTATCGAACAATGTGTGGCTAATTATTGAACTCATAATTAATTATTAAAATTTTTTTTTTTTATAAATAATTTTCTCAACTTAAAAGGTGTAGTATTTGTGTTCAAAATATATTCTTGTGCTATAAATTTGCATACAAAATATATACCTTATAAAATAACAATACCAAATGGACAGATAGAAAGTATTACAGAATAGCTGAAGATGAGAAAAATAAAAATGTAAATTTTAATCACAAAGATCTTTGTAATACATTCTCATTTGTTTTTAATAATAGAAGAGCTCTTTTAAGATTATCTTTCATTGTTGATCCAAGATGGCTGTTTAAAAGACTCGGTGCTGAGAAAAATCTATTACTTGGGCTGTTTGTAAAACAGCAAATATCTTTGATAGTGTTTCTATTATTATTGAATAAAATTGAATTATTTCCTTAACATATTCCTTGCTCCCGAATTAGCATGGAAAACAGTACTTAAAGGTCGGGCATGAATTTCCACTCTTCGAGTTGCACAATGTTTTTGTGTGTGTGTGGAGGGGGAGGGGGCAGTGTCCTAATAAGTTAATCATTTATACTATTTTGACATCAAAAAAGCCCTTTATGTGTAAAAATATTAATTTAAGTTCTCAGCCATGGATAAAAAAAATGAACAGATTTGTATTGGTATGCTAAAAAATACACAAATTACTAATAAACAACAGCAATTATTATTTTTATTCCAAAAAATTATGACTGGAGTACAGACAGAAAATTACAATATTTAATAAAAATGTTTTCTTCTTCATTTCTAAAATATTTCAAAGCATGTGAATCAAATTTATAACTCATGCTGATTAAATAACTATTTTGAAATTTTTAAGTAAACCTATTTTCTTACATAGGTTTACTATTAAACGATTTTCACAACCTATAGGAAATATAACTTAGTTTCAATATTCCTTCCATAAATTAACTAAGCTAGATTATTAAGTTGTTTAATGATAATAATCACCCTCAGAATAGAAAAAAATTACATAACAGATGGCTTAATATGACAAAGTAGTTCAATAGAAGGAAACAAATTATATCTGTTAATAGACAAATACATAATTTATTCTTTAACAGGGTTACATAAACAGTTATTGAAAAATTTAATCATTTTGTAGTCTGAAGTGCACTATTTTTAAATATTCATTAATAGTGCAAATTATTCTTAATACAAATAAAAATAATTCTTGTATAAAGAATTTTAATTACTTCTAGTTTTGAGTAAAATTGAAATTAATAAAACTTACTAAGATAATAAAATAAAATAGTCAAATGATTAGCTCTCATCATTACAAAAATTAATTACCAAATAATCCAATAATTGATTCAAGCCATTCGATTTGAAGGTGGCAGTCAAATTTTCGATGTTTCGTTTGCTCATTGGAAAAAAAATCCTGCAACAAAAGAGTTATTTTTATTTAAAGCACAACATTGAAAAAATAAAAACAGATAAAGAAGATAAAATACCATCAAACGAGAATCTAATCCAGCTTTTCTAAGGGCAGTCCAAACTGTAGCACTGTCCTTTTCTCTAAGCCAAATTTTAAAGACATCCATGATGAAATCCAAGGCAATGCCTAATTAATATAAAGAAAGTTGTTGGAAAGACAAATGATAATTTTTAATTTAAAAAGTAATAATATAATATAATACCATCTTTGACGAGATGATCTTGTAACACTTTTGATAGTACAGTAGGTGGTATTTGCCCACCAGCTAGCATTACTGCAGTAACTTTGGCTAATTTAGATCTCTGTACTGGAGAAAACCCTTTCAAAAATACCAATACCTTAAAAAAACATTAAACAAATAGGAAATCATTACATAGATAAGCTACCAATCTTAAACTGAAAAAGAAATCATATTAATAATTTTAATGTAGAAGTACTGGTCAGTATATTTTATACTTAAATCAGGAAAACTCAAAATATCTTATTACAATAAACAAATATACTATAGAAATTGTACCCAAAGTTTGTAAAATAATATTTTAAAAATATAATGCCCATATTTTCTTTAAAATTAAATTAATATTGAATCATTTAATAGTATTTAGAAATTTTGATACACTTCAATGCAAAAGAAATTTACTTACGAGAAAAATCATGAAAATTGTCATAAAATCTGACAATCAAATAGGTCTAAAGATATAATGCAGGATGCTTTAAGTTACATAAATTCAAATAATTATTTAGAAATTATCAGCCAATATAAATTTTTCGATAACTACTTTATATTGCAATCAAATTTTGATGGCTCTTATCTTACATTTAGAGAAAATAAATAAACCATAACAATACCTTTTTGAATTCATCCTCTAAAGTTTTCTCCAAATATTTATAGCGTCTAATCAGCTTTGTAATCACCTTAAAGAAAATTGGAAATCAGTAAATATTTTACAATCTGAAATATCCTCTAAAATGACAAATTATTTAAGAAGATTTGAAAACCTGGGCATAATTTTTCAAAGTATCCAAATCATCAGCTGCAGAAAATATGCAAACATCAGTACGAGAAGTCTTTAGAGGATCAACATCAGCAGCTAAAGTTCCACCAGGTGCTAGAAATTTTTTTAAAAATAAGATACTCATTTATATGATACCAAAAGTTTTTAAAATATTGATTCTATAATCTATACAGGTAAATAATGAAAATTTATTATTTAATATACATGCTCAATATTAAAAAAAAAAAGTTTGCATTTTATAAAAATTTTAAAAGGAATTTAAAAATTGTAGGCAGTTTATATAATATTTATAATAAAATGAATACAATACTGATATATAATATTTAAAAGATTTTTTTTTCAACTGTAAAATAGAGAATAAAAGACGAAATTTTTACATAAGGTAAAAATTTTCTTATACTTCGTGATTTTTCTTTTTAACAAAATATATATATAAAATCTAAATTTTTATATGGAACTATAAGTCCTATGGATTATATTAAGAAAAACATCCACACATATTAACTAAAAATTTTATTGCTTCAGAAGCAAAACTGCCAATTATATCTGCTTTAATTTATTTACAGAAAACAGTAGTTATGCAGAAAAAATTATTCTAGAGACAAAATAATTTTAATTTTCGGTTTAAGAAAAGCAAAAGAAAATGGTACATTTTAAACATAAATTTGTAATTTATTAAATATTATATTTTCTTAACAACAGAACAGTTTCTATGTGATTTTCTTCCTTGTTGATCCAAGATAGCTTTTATATGTTTAAATGCTGAGAAAAATCTCTCAAATACCTTTAAAAATATATTTACTTGGTATGTTACTAAAGCAATCACTGCTTTTCCTATTGGTTGTGTTATTCAAGAATGCAATTAAATTGCCTTCATAGCATTTAAATTTAACATTAATTACTAGAATTTTGGAAAAATCAAAATTGTTTTATAAAAGAGTCAGAAGATTTCCTCTCACACTTCAAAAATATTCAACTCCTGAACTCTGCTTCTATAACAAGAAGGTGAGAAAATAGTTATCAGATAACAATAATGATCTTGTGCAGTTTCATTTTTAAAATACTAAAAATTTTAAAAAAAATCCTGAAATATACTATACCAAAAATCTTACCTAATATTCCACCAGCCAGGAGAATATCAAACAGAGTTTCACCGTAACGGCGGTAGTCCAATTTAGAACTAGAAGTGTCAAGGAATTTTGAAACTAATTCTAAGTCAGGCCCACTCTCATTAAGGCCTTGAATGATAAAATCTCGGAAACCTGTAGGGTCGTACTTCTCTTTTTCATCTTTAAAAAAAAAAAAACAGAAAAGTTCTGAATATATTTTTAATGAAAAGTAAGCAAACAGCATTAAATAAAAAATAATTTTAATTGAATAAAATGATAATTACATAAAAATGATAACTTATAATACATATAATTTTTTAGTTATGATAGATTTTTAAATTAATGTGGAGGATAGAAAAAAAAATTCAGGAATATTGCAACTTTTTTACTAATAATTACAGTTACAGTATAATTAAAGACAATTCTTGTATTACATTGTATTGTAGAAGAGATTGATTTTTATGATAAACAATGACTTTAATTAAAAGTATTATTCAATCAAAAACTGAAATAGAATTCGATATGAAGAAATACAGCATAACATGGAACTAAATTATAAAATGTATAATACCGCTTCATAATTATAAAATGTGGTTGGATTTAGATATGTTATAAATTTTATATTATAATTCATTTTATTATTTTTATTGTATTTATATATAATATAAAATTTGTTAATTTATTATAAAAATACGTAGAAAAAAATAGTTACACTTTCACACAATATTATAAATCAGAAAAAGATAACTGAAAGACAAATAATTCAAGGGACATTTAAAAAGTATATTTCTTTTAATTCCATAAGAAGCATAAAATTACTAATTTCAAACTATCAGTAATTTGAAAAATATTGATGTCTTTTAGTACTAGTAAAAATAAATAAGGTTACAATTAAAATTTATCAAAATTTTATGAAGAAAATCAAATGTAGTTATCATTCCTAAGATTATTTAAAATTTTAAAAATTGCAGGTTAATGCAAAAGTATACCAGGAAAAAAATTTTCTACAAATCTTCTTATAAAGTGAATAATTGACATTCCCCCTCCCCCATCTATTCAAATAATCTTTTTCATTGAGCATTTTTGTTACATCAGTTAACTTTATTATGAAGTTAAAATTATCATATTATGAAAAGTGAAATCTTATCTTTATTTCTAGTAGATATATTCAAAATTAAATGAAAGGAGGAATTTAAAATCATGTACCCATGGCAAAACCAAGGAAAATGTTATTTATACAATTGGACAGTATTAATTTGTACATTCAGAAAAAGGCTGATATTATTTTATCACCTAATGGGTGAAGTTTTCTGATTTACTAACTTCATTTTACTATTTTAATTTTGTTTTGAAACAAAGACTTGGATGATATACTATTTAGACACTTTACATAATTTTAACAACAAAACTCAGAAGCAATGAGAAGCCAGATGATATGAAAAATAATGTACATATTATTTGCTTAACATACTTTTTGATCATAACATTTAGAGTAATTATTTTGAATCCAAAAGAAACCTTTTCATTTAAAAAGATACAATTTATATAGATAATACAATACATCATTTGAACGATAATTTTTCACTTCATTCGTACATAACAAATAGAAAAATTATATAATCTAAAAATTTCATGTAAAAATTAAATTTTAAGATCTCTGATCTGAGAATACTTTAAATTTTTATAATTCAATTGATGCAGATTTTAATCTACATCAGATTTTACCTCTTTTACGGGTCTTTATTCGTTGACCAGATAATGTCGGTTTCTCAGTTTTCTGACTCATACAAAAGCAGCTAAAAACGAATAAAATATGAATTTATGTGACATGATATTTATAAAAGACATGTTTTTAATCTTACAAATTGTCCTTAAGTAAATATTTTCAAACTAAAAATATTTAGTGAATCAATCTTTTTACCTTCTTAAATATCAAATAGTTCTAATAAATTTCAATATAAAAGATTTGGTATATTCAAAAACAATACAAATATGTATAATTTTAAATAATTGAAATGAAAAAAGAAATATATTTTTTCTATGAAATTTAGATGCAATATCTTTCAAGGGAGGAGGATTCTTCTAAATAAATAGGAATAAAAGTCTTTTCCACAATTGAATGGTAAGGTCAAGTATCATAACAATAACACAATTTTGCTTAAACTTAAAGTACTAGCAACACTTCATAATAAACATTTTTCCCCGTGGGCCTATTCATAAACATTACATATTTTATGATATTTAAGTACAGCTAATTAATTACATGGAAAGAACCTTGTGAATCCTCTTTTATAATGCATCCCCATATCTAAATGAAGACACAATGATAACGACTTATATTGAATACATGAAACATTTTTCAAAAGAATAAACAAGAAATTGTAATTAAAAAAAAAATCAGTAAAAAACAACTGCTTATTTAATGCTTTTATATTGGTGCTTCTTAAGTTTTTCACCTTCATATGTAGAATTCCCTCATTGTCTTTACACAATTAAACTGATTATCATATTAGAGTGGACATTTTTTTCTTAATTATTCACCGATATAAATACAGAAAAGACTAATCTTTTAAAGAAATAGTGGACTTTAAAAGTACATTAAACAAAAAAAAGTTCATTATAATTTAAAAATTTAAAGATATCAAAAAAATTTTACATAAATATATATTTTCAGAATTAAATTGAATAAAATAATATAGGTTGGATAACAATTAGTACATAAGTACATATTCCAGATTAATAACATCAGTTGCATAGTTTCAAAAGTATTAAAATTTTTCTATTTGAAAAAGACATAAAAATTGAAGAGAAAAAATTTTTAATATAGATTTATATATTATGCATTTTATTATCTCAAATGAATAACTAAATATTTAGGTGAAAATATTTCATACAAAGAATCACATTTTTACTGACAAGCAAAATGTCACTATCAGGCAAACATTTAAACAAATTCATTGAAATGGATTGTCCTCGCTTTAAGAGCAAATTATAAAAGATATTTTTAAAGAATTTAGAAATATTTAGGCTTTCATTTGATTTTTATAAAACTCATGGCATAAAAACTACCAAAAATAAATACATTATGTTGAAAAAAAATTTCAATTTTGATTTAAAATTGCGAATTCATTACTATACATATGTACCTAAAAAAATAAAAAAATTTGAACTAAAACAATAAAACATATAAAAAAAAATATATAAATAATAATTGAAAATAAGCGTTTGTTGTAATAAGTGTAAAATTGCCTGAAAAACCGTCAACAATGTTTATGAGCCAACAATTTCTGTAATCTAGAACAGAGTAACCACAAAATTTTAAAGTGTTTTCATATTTTAATCTTCATAATGATTTTGAGACATTGTTCTTAAATAAAAATAAGCAAATATCTGAAAAAAAAAAAAAAAAACTAAAACATACAATAACATTTGGAAATGTGACTATCAATTAAAACACATAACTAGTAAATGCAAATTTTAATTTTAAAAATATTATAATTTTAAATCATATTACAATCAATTAACCAAAGTAAAAAACAGTAATAAATTGTATGAATCAAGAAAATGTCAAATATTCAGTTCTTAAAAGAAATTTAATATTAACTTATAAATCAAATTACCATGATATAAAAAGTACATTAAACAAAAAAAGTTCATTATAATTTAAAAATTTAAAGATATCAAAAAATTTTACATGTAAATATATATTTTCAGAATTAAATTGAATAAAATAATATAGGTTGATAACAATTAGTACATAAGTACATATTCCAGATTAATAACATCAGTTGCATAGTTTCGAAAAGTATTAAAATTTTTCTATTTGAAAAGACATAAAAATTGAAGAGAAAAAAATTTTTTAATATAGATTTATATATTATGCATTTTATTATCTCAAATGAATAACTAAATATTTAGGTGAAAATATTTCATACAAAGAATCACATTTTTACTGACAAGCAAAATGTCACTATCAGGCAATATATAAAAATTAAAAAAAAAAAAACTTTGATTTAAAAAAAAAATGAGAAATACAACTTTCAATAAATGTTTACAGTCTTCAAAAGTTAAATTATCTACCAAATATTGCTTCATACAATAAGTATCTTAAATTTCTATAAAAGAAAAAAATTATTTATATTCCCTAAAGTAACTTTAAATCATAGCAAATGAACTTGATTTTGAATTTATAATATACCATACAATTTCATCTTTTTTCCACTGAATACTTTCATTATCTTTTGAAAATATTTCAATGTATTATTTTGAAACGATATTAATCTATAAAGTAAGTTCATAACTTAACATAATACAGAAAAATCATAAATGAATATAATGATTATATCCTACTAAGATTAAAAATGACTTGTATTAGAGAAAGTGTTATATTTGATATTTTCTTAAAATCAAAATTGTGAATTCTTGATTTGATTCATAGGTAACAATTAAATTAAAATTTTATCCAATTAAT
The DNA here is from genome assembly GCA_021605095.1 of Caerostris extrusa. Lineage (NCBI taxonomy): Eukaryota > Metazoa > Arthropoda > Arachnida > Araneae > Araneidae > Caerostris > Caerostris extrusa. The sequence continues at coordinate 63,315 of BPLR01014024.1, forward strand.
CTTACTTTTATTAAGATATAATACATCACTATATCAGGTTTTTTTTTTTTTTTTTTTAATCTACCTCAGTATAGTCTCTAAATATAAGATAAAAAATATTTCAATGGTATATATTTTGTTCAGGTAAAATTTACATAGTCATTTAATTATTTATCAGTTTCAAAGAATTTCTATCACCAATTATTTTAATTTCATATTTCAAAAAATAAAAATAAAAATATTTAGCTTTGATCGTCAACAATTTAAAAAAGTGTGCGATTTACAAATCAAAGTAATAAAGATAAATTTATGGCAACTACTTTTCATTTTAAATATTTCACTTAATCATAGAAAATTGTATTTCAAAAGAGAAAAAACAAAAATTGAAACCATATGGTAAGAGTTCTTTCAATTATCCCTCCAACAACAGATCGCTTAAACTTAAAATTAATTTCTTCTGTTAAGTTCTCAAGACTATACAGGCGATAATTGGTGTTCCTAGAATTCAAAGCTAATCCTTGCCGGATTTCATAATATAGATTGAAGACCACATTGCTGTTTGTTTACATGAATGCAGAAAGTTAAATTAGTATCTCAATGTAAATTTTAATTTAATTATTCCGCATTTATTGTTAGCCATATTTTGTGCTTAACTTTTTTGAATAAATATTTGTGATATTTATATTTCTTAAAAAAGTTTCCACAATCAATGTGCTACCGATCATGTCATAATATGTTTCAAAAAAAAAAAATTAAATATATAATTAATTAAATAACTTTTTTTTTCAAACATACATTTAAAATCATTATGGTTAATATAAATAAAATAAAATAAATCATTAATTTTATTTACGCCTTTTTCAGCAAACCTTCCAAACGAAAACTTCTCTCAATACAATAACAGCCGCCTAAAATGATTCAACGTGTGTAACAATAAATCCGCTGTTTCTTGACATTCTGGGTTGCAAGAACTTATAGAACAGTCTTTTCCATTGGTTGAAAATTGCGGTGCCATATGAAGATTTTAAAATTAGAATGATCTGGAAAACTTATTACGAAATGTTTAATAACTTTTATAGATAATAATGTAATTTGAAAAGTGAATGTTGGAAAGGGAAAAAAAAAAGAAACAAGAAGTCTTTCAAGAAAAATTTCACCATATTAAAAAAAATTAATTTACATGCAAATTTTAATCTTAGTTTTTTAAGTTCATTTTTTTCTAATTAGAAATGATTTGACACATTTTATGAAGTTTTCTTCCTAACAACATTATGCCTCTGTAGGAAAAAAAAATAAATAAAACGTTGTCAAGATGAAAAATTCAGTACCTCGAATGAAATTGTAGAATTTGAATTTTCTAAACTTTTCATGATATTTGAAGGAATCTGTTATTTAACTTTATTTATTTATTTCTGTATACTTAAATTTTTTTTACAATTATATTTAGAGAAAATTTTGAAAAGGGAAAACAATGTGTTTGAAAAATCTTGTTTACAATATGTTACGTTTCGAATTTGCCTTGCATGCAACATATTTTCATGACATGATATTTATTACACGAAACTCAGGAAATTCACAAACACTCGTTTTATGAAGTATGATAATATTTTTAAGTAGAATTTCTAATAATCATAAACATTAAACAGATATCATCATCACATTTAATTACAAATAGAGTATTAAATATTTTCATATTGTCGTTTTCCTCATATTGCCTTAGAACTATTCCTTTCGTAGATCAAATAATAAAATCCCTTGGGGTTTTTTTTTTCAGAGATGCCTTATAATAGATACAGGGGTTTTGCTGAACAATTTATTTTTTAAAATAAAGTGCAGCACTCGAGAAGCTTGTAAAATGGACAAAACCTTCTAATATACACTCATGTCCATAAATTAAGGATAATTCAGAATCACACAGAAATTGAACTCTAAAATAAAAATTTCACCTGTAGAATTATCACACACATCTTGAAGAAGAATATGCAAATTACAGGAAACCACCAGATGGCGCGGATAGTACGTCACAATGACGAGAGTGTAAGAGAGGGGTATATAAGGAATGGTGGCAAAGAAGTAAAATTGTTCACAAGCGCTTTAAAAAGCCTTTCAGTGCACTAACCACATAGTTATGGAACAAAGGAAGCATTTGGATGATTTTTTACGTGGTAGAATTATCGGACGACTGGAATGTGGAAGTACCCAGCTGGAAGTATCCGAGGAACTTGGAATCGCCCAGAGTGTCATCTCCAGGCTTTGGCAACGATTCCAAGATGATGGTAATGTGAGTAGATGTTATACCACAGGTCACCCCGAGTTACAACGCCGAATGAGGAAGGGTATTTAGCAGTTACTGCCAAAAGAAACAGATGGAGCACAGCATCAGACCTGTTTCGTCAGCTCTCTTCAGCTACCGGTACGACAGTTTCAAAGGCAGACCGTGTACAGACGCTTAGGCACATTGGTCTATATGCTCGTAGGCCTGTCAGATGTGTTCCACTTACCGCAACTCACTGTCACCTGCGATTAACCTGGAGTAGAGAGCATGCATTGTGGGCACCGCAACAGTGGTCTTGTGTGATGTTTTCAGACGAGTCCACGTTTAGTTTGCAGTCTGATTCTCGCCGGACTTTCATATGGAGAGCGCGAGGTACCCGTTACCACCAAGGAACACCATTGAACGACACCGTTACGGTAGTGCAGGATGGCTCGTTTGGGAGGAATTATTCTTGGTTCCAGAACTGACCTGCATATTCAGGGTGTAACGATGACAGGCCACATTTTTCGGGATGTCATTCTGGAACAACATGTACGTTTGTTTCGGGGCGCCATGGGTGCTGAATTTCTGTTTATGGATGACAACGCCCGTCCTCACCGTGCAAACATTGTAGACGAATGCCTTCAATTGGAGGATATCACCCGTATGGATTGGCCAGCATACTCACCAGACTTGAATCCAATAGAGCATTTGTGGGATATGCTTGGCCGACGAATTGCAGCCCGTTAACCCCCTCCCACCTGTCAACCGGAACTTCGGAGGGCATTGCTTGATGAGTGGTGTAATATTCCCCAAGATCAGATTGAGAATTTGATACTCAGCATGCCTAGGCGTTGTAAGTCCTGTATTGCATCGTCCGGGAGACATACTCCATATTAACCATCATACTAACCATGTTATACTGCTTTTTATAAATAGGTTCTTTTTTGAAATTTGCTCCAGGGAGTAAAAATCGAAATTTTTATTAATTATGTCAAACATATAGCATCTTTTTTGCTCTTTTACCTTTTGTTTAATAAATAGACTTTACAAATAAGTCAAATTTGTTTTGTTTCTGTCTCTTTCTTTGCCTGAACTTCATTGTCCTTAATTTATGGACATGAGTGTATTTATGCATTCAGTTTCATAACAATATAGTGCATTTAGTTTCTCAACCAGATTCTTCTCTGTTCTTAAGTGATTGGGAAATGTTTTCAACAATCATTTGGGGCTGACTGAGAGCAAGCAAAGTGATTCTTAAATATCTGTAACAATCCATTTTCTGACACGCTGGCAAGGGTGTCCCTGTGGCGTTCAGGAGAAATGGTCAGTTTGATCCAAACTCTATACTAAGAAGAAATATATTTAGCGCAACCTGGCTCTCATCCTATTCCTTGCTCGAAAATAGAGTCCTTCCACAATGCTCTAATTATCTTCCTGTTTTTTAAATTTTATATTAAATATTGTGTCTATTTGTATGTATGTGGTGAGTGTGCGTTTAAATAAAAGTGTTAGTTCTGAACCTGTGCCTTAAGTATCTCAAACCAACAACACCCAATACATAACTTCATTATATAAAATAAGGAATCCGTTCCATCCGAACATTTATTTTTAGGCATGCAATTTATCGCGATTCGCTATAATAATCGTGTCTGTTGATTTACCATCTTTTTCTAACGGAGCAATTCTTTTATTAATCTCAGTTCCACATTTATTTGATTGAAATTGAATAATGAATTAAATGATAATTGGTAGTTGAATCTTGTAATTTTCTGTTAAGTTTTTATTGTGTTTTTACAATGTGATAAATAATCCATTCTTTGTGTGTGAGTTCACAAGAAAGGGATTTTTATACAGTTTATTATTTCTTTCGTAAGAATTTTCTTCCTTTCTTCGTAGTTTTTCCCTGTGCCTATGAACTGCTTATTAAATATCAGGCATCATGATGAGTCATTTCCAATTCCGGTAACTGTTTTATTTGGCAAAAATATCAGAGCCTCTTTCCAGGATAATTTAAAGTCAGCATGATACAGTTATATTATTATTTCTATTTTGTATATAGATTTTGGCTTAGTGTTAGAATAATTTAGTCTAAAATTCTTTTCTTTCGGGGTTTTTACTTCCTGCTTATCAGTAGGGGAAAAATTATTTTGCTTATGAATTATGTCCCTTTTAAAATTTAAATCATTGATTTGTGTGTGGAGGTGGAATGATGAATATGACTGACAGAACTAAGATATTTTGATTTTGGTAGTTTATCTGTATAACTGAGTCTCTCTGTTCTTTTTTTTTCAACTTTCAGGCTTATAGCAAGGGATACTTTTTTTTATTTTGCTGAAGAGTTTTTAAAGTTTTGTTTCTTCTCTCATTTTTCATACAAAATACTGTTTTTTGTTTTCAGTTTTGTTTTATTATTTATTTATTTTTATTTATTCAATTTTTTTTTTTTTCTTTCTTTTTCCTAAAGAATTTTTAAAACACCAAATTTTTTTATTTCTTTGTTTTGATACCCAGATAAGTGAAATCTCAAATAAATATGTTTTAAGAATGAATAATAACTTAGGTTTCTTTAAATAATATTTCTTTTCAGTCGTATTGCTCTGAAATTCAAGTAGTTCTCGACTCAGAGTAAAGATAGTTGAAAACTATCAAATACTTTGTTAGAACAAAGTAGTGTACAGTTTAACTCTAACTATCTCCAGCAGTCTCTTAAGGTCAACGCATATCTTTTCTACTTAAAAGAGTTTTTAAATATGAAATAAATTGCTGCCAAAATGTCTGGGATTTTCAATTTGGAAATTGAACAGACAGGCTCATTTTTAGGTAATGAAACTTGCTGTGATTTTATCTAATTTTAAAAACTAAAAAGGCTTGAAAAAGAGTTTCTGAAATACATTAAACATGAACTGTATCTAAATATTAGAAAATGTAGTTAACATATCAATTCATTTTTACTGTTTACTTTCATAGGCAAATGTAAGGTTTATAGGCGAGTATTCATAGGCGAATTCAAGACTTGACTTGACTGGTGCTTTGAGATGTATGCTCGCTGACGCTGCTTTTTATTTATTTATACAAATGCTTTTTTTTAAAAATACAACAGACAAAACAATTTGACAGAAGTGAAAATGAAATCTTTATAAAGGAATCACTCTAAAACTCAAAATTCTAGAAATCATTGCCGATGACGGCTTATGCTTTTCATTAAAAAAATTCGATTTGTGCTCGAAGTTCAAAAAAGCGCTGCAGGACTTTTCCGCAACTCAGCCAGCGTACGGCAGTGTGATACGGTAAATCATTTTCTCCCATATCTTCAATAAACTCGCGGAATTGTCGGTGTTTCAGCCCAGAGGATCTGATGAAATTAACAACTGATATGACTGGTTTTAGAACTTCAGACATATCCAAACATTTTCCGCACAAGGACTGTTGATGAATGATACAATGCAAGACTAATGGTTTTGAACCACCATCATTTTCTACTGCCTTTGACACAAGTGCAACCACTCATTTATTTTTACCACACATGTTTTTGCCTCCATCAGTTGTAATAGATTTCAAGTTTTTCCATCGTAGGTTCTTTTTATTAATGACATTGTCAACTCCTTTAAAAATATCTTGCCCAGTAGTCGTGCCGTGAATACTATCAATATCAAGAAGTTCTTCATACACTTCATAGCTTTTATTTACTCCTCGAATAAAAATCAACACCTGAGCCGTATCTGACACATCCGTTGATTCATCCAAGGCCAGAGAAAACCACTCAAGATGTTCATTTTTGTCAGACAGTTGAAATGATATATTTTCTGCGATGTCTTGCACCCTCCGAGCCACGGTGTTTGCTGACAAACTGACAGTTTTAAATAAATTTACCTTTTCGGAGCACATTTCTTCGGCTACTGCAATTACGCATTCTTTGATCATTTTTCCATCGGTGAATGGCTTTCCACGTTTTTGAGATTTCAAGAGCCACACGAAAGCTGGCACGAGTTGCAGCCTCTTGTTCAATATTGACTTTCGTAAGCAAGATTGCTGAAATTTCAATCCGCGTTTCAATGCTTCAAATTTTTTCTATCCGCAAACTTCCTGTATATTTTGAGTAATTTTGAAAATGTTTCGTTTCATAATGGCGTTTAATGTTATATTCTTTGAGAACGGCTATGGTTTCACTGCAAATTAAACATAGCACGTTATTATTGAACTCAATCACGAAATATTGAAAGTTCCATTGATCTTTGAATATTCTCCTTTCACTGTCTATTTTTCGCTTCTTTTCCATTCTAGTAAATCACAAAAAAAAAAGAATTACTCGTTAAATCAAAATACAATTACGTATGGACGTGGGTCAGATCGGTCTTTTAAATGGGGTTACGCACTAATTTACTTCACAATAGATACAGTTCCGCTTCTTTTCATCTTCCCTAGGTAGACTGAGTCGGGGTCGCTCCACTAGCCTTTTTTAAACTCCAATTACTTTGATCTCGAAGTGAGTGGAATACACCAGAACCTTCTCCAACCAATGAGGTTACGAATGTTTAATTGTTACTGCGCTTTCGAAACTACTACTAGCGCCATCTGTTAGCGATAAAGAATATTATCTACCTATTTCCGCTTTTGACCATTAGATGTCGTCAAGTGTCATGGTCGTATCGATACACACAATAGTAATTGTAGTACTTAATTGAACCAGCGAATTTAGCAAGCGTATGCTCGCGCAGAGCACGTACTCGGCGACTAGTCTAGAAATTATAGATAATGGCAAAAAAAAATTAAAACGGTTTTGGCCCGCGGTACTTACTGGAGTGAACAATGTGGCCCGCCGGCTGAAAAGTTTGGAGACCTCTGCTCTAACATATCAAATATTCAAGAGTAAAACAGAACTACATCAAAAATCGCATTGCAGTTTTTTTCGTGCTGCTACATATTTTATGCATTGAAGCAAAATGTGTTCAACTGTTTCTGGAGTTTTGCAGGTCGAGCATAATGGAGATGAAGTCAGGCCAAATCTATAGAGTTCAGTATTGCTAGGATATGTCTTTGTGCGAAATCTGGAAATAAGAATGTCTTCTTTTTTTGGTGATTAGGCAAAGTCTGTGAGAAGGTTTAATAATATTCAAATCTGCTGCTCTGTTGCTTTAAGCTGTGCTTTTTTTGTTAAAATATGAGATCTGCCGGTGATATTCAATAAAATATTATTGTATCTGCTGCAGATTTTTCGATAGAATCGGCTAATTCATTTTCTGTAATACCAACAAGTCCTGGGAACAGATGAATTTGATGGATAAAATGCTATTGCAAAGATCTTGAAGGTTATTGCCAGGAACTGGAGGATACGATTAGAATGGATTTTGCAATTCTGTAATGGGTGTAGAATTGATAGACTGTCTATGAGGGTAATATATTTACGAGAAGAAAACATTAGTTAAAAGGATTAAAAGGTGTGCAAGATCCCCGTGAAAATATGTAGTAATTTAAAAGTCTGTTATGATAAAGACAATTGTGAAAAGGAATTGATGGCTGCTATTGAATATTTAAATTCTGTCTTAGATGCCTCAGAGGCTAAAATGATTCTATCTTTCCAATGTTCACTTTTGTATTGTTCAAAAGGTGCTTTATGATTTGATGATGTAGCTTTTGTTTGAAAAAGGTAAATCATTGAGATGAAATCTGTCTTTAGAGTTCAAACTAACAGGAGGAAAATTGGGAATTAAATTGGAAGGTTGAATGTTTAAATTGTCAAAAAAGATTTGCAAAAAACATTGAAGTGAAATGGGACGTTTCAACCTTGGGCTTTATTTCCCGAACGAAGATAAATGATGAGTGGAGAAGAGAAATCAAAAGAAATATGTTTGATAAAAAAGCGTTCTGCCAGCATACACGGCCTCTGAAACAAGGAAGTTGGCCGGCTTCTTTAAGTAAATTTTGCTACCGGTGTCCACCTTGGAAGATCTGTTGCAAAACGTAAAGCCAGTGTTTAATATTTGGAAATCACTATGACTGGATGAGATAAAGATAGAAGCTCCATATTCCAGTAAACTACAGATTGTGGTATCTGTTATTTAAAAGACTTAAAAAGCCAGAACCGACAGCTCAGGAATTAGCAACCAATTGCTTTAAGAGCATTCAACTTTTTAATAACTTTCCTTTTAAGACACAGGAAATGTTGTTTTGAAAGAGAGATTTTGAGAGAAGATTGTGCATAAAATACGTGTATGTTGTTTCTAAAGGATATGAATATTGTAAATTTGCAGATGTTGAGCTGGTTGTTGTTTTTTATTAGAAAAGTTAACCGCTTCACTTTTCAGGTTGAAGGGGTGAATTTCCAAGTTTCGCACCACTGGTGATTTTATGAAGGGTTATTTGAAGATTAGTACTTTCCCAGAGTTTTATCACTGCTAAAAAGAAAAATATCATCTGCATGTAATAAGCATTCCGTATTATCAAGGATGACCTCGAAAATATCTCTCATATCAAGCACTAAGAACACTCCTCTGCTGTACGCCACGAGTGGGAAAACAATTTTATAGGTTCAAAGTATTTCCATTTAACATAAAAATTCCTGTTATTAATGAAATTATTAATCCATCTTGCAGCAGTGCCCTTTATGCCAACCTGTAAGATTTTATAAATAAGACCATCTTTCCAAATTGGGTCATAAGCAGATAAAATATCTAATTTAAGAAAAACAAAAAAATTTCGGCATTTTTTGCTTCAGCTATTTTATGATGGAGTGATAATAAATACATACAATCCTTGAAAGGAATAAATCCAGAATGATTAAGATGGAATTTGTCATGAACTGTAAAATGAATTATTCTTTTGAGTACGATGCGTTCAAAAGATTTTACTAAGTATTGAAGTCAAAGCTATTACGCGATATATTACGTAGGGGAAGTGCTATCTTTACGGGATTTAAGGATGGAAATGATTTTCGCTGTTAATCAGTCCCGAGGAATAACAGCAGTTAACCAAATATAATTGAAGATATAAAGTATCTGTTGAAGATAGGGACCAGGAAGAATTTTAATCAATTTTGCTGGAATATTGTCACTGCCAGGTGAGTATTGGGAGCAGGGTGAATAGCATCTTTTAGCTCGCTAAAAGTAATAAGTCTATTTTAATGCTGGTTTGAAATCATCAGAAAGATCGAATGGAATAAACTAATGGTCGATAGACTTATTAAAATGAGTAGCTAACATATTAGCTTGTTGAGTTGAATTTGTAATAACTAAATTACTCGTATGAAAGATCTTATTGCTGATCATATTATTGTCGCTATTATTAATTGCTTTAATAATTTTATATATTTTGCCATTTTGTCGGTAGATGAACAAACAGAATCCCAATATTGTTTTTAAGATCAGAAATATAGCGACGAAGTTGGGCAGACATTTTCTTGTAAGAAATCCAGAGATCGCGAGAAAGTTGAGATTGAATTTGGTGTAAAAGTTTGCGTTTCTTTGGTAAGGCTACTGCATTTATTATTCCACCAAGAGATTTTGTTGGTGAGAGATTTCACTTAATGTTTCTTATTATTAAGGAGAGTATATGACTAGAAGAATGTAGACCAGAATATGATGAAAAAGTGCTATCGAGATTTTTGCTGATCATAAAGAAAAAAAGATGAACTTTTAGACCATAATATGATCGATCTGCAAGTTTTGTGGAGAAAAGTTGAAAGGATAACTGTATCGGAAGAAATTTGA
>BPLR01014025.1:0-80813 GCA_021605095.1 Caerostris extrusa
CTTTTCATAAACAAAAAGATATTCCGATAGGTACTATGTTAATATGTATAAGCTTGTTTCGTTGATAGTCCAGGCGAATGGTAGAAATTTTCCGTGTTTGTCATAAGACAGAAAAAAAATGCAGAGCTTTACACCTAAAAATCTTCCAGAGAGACAATATTGTCTTCCATCGTAAGCTACTGTCCGGAAGGATCTTCGTGGTATTAAATAAGTACCCACAAAAAATAAGTAACCAATGTTTTGTAGCCAGGAATTTATGTGTGTCATTTAAGATGTTTTTAAAATTTCAGTTTACAAAGCATTTGTGAAAAATTACTTTAAATATTTTTATAGAGTTATTAATAATAAAAGAAACGATATTAACTAACAAAGGTAAAACTGTAGTATCATATATAGTTAGCTCAACTGTGAGTGATAATTCATGCGCCTGGTACAGTTGTACGAGGGAATTCAAATCCTGTGGGGGTGTGTGTTGCAGTTACTGCCTTCAAAAAAAGTTGATACCTCTTGATTAAAGTGATAGGCACATCAAACAGCCGAGCTGCCTGGTGGGGGAGTTTTCCAGAATATTTTCCATATTACAATTGCCAGTTTTCCCCCTATATTTTTGTTGTGGTGTTAGTCAAGGTATTCATAAATAGGATAAGAACCCCACCGATGAACACTGGCAAAAATGTAATAATTAAAATTGCTATTAAAAATAAATAAATTACATTTAGAATTAAGATGGAAGTGGTTAAATGTTTTTAAGACACATTCAAAGTTTCATTAATTATAAAATTTTAAACAAGCTTGGCTCAAAGCCAAGGGGAGATAAAAAGTTAAATCTACTTGTTAAACCACTTTGATCTACACCTTGATTCTTGATGATAAATTGTTTTTGTTCCGGCATATTTTAGCTAGTTATTTTGTTAAGGAACTTTACGGAGTAGCAAACACTCTAACTTATAAGTATAATAGATCAACAAACAGCTATCAGCGCGGGAATATTCTGGGTTTTTACACGCCGGCGGCCTCAAACATCAGCGACAGTTATCCATAAAATTCTTCACATTCTTAAATTTCTTGCTATCGTCAGCTCTTCTTATGGTCTTCAATGTCTACGAAAATAATTCTTCCAGTCATAATTTATAATTAGTATGTTAAGAAACAATTTATGCAATACTATTAGTTTTTTCCTAGTCATATTTCTTATTATTTTCAGCAAAAATACATGAAATTATTTAATCTTATGATGGATGGTTTGTTCAACATCGGCATCTCTTATTAAGCAAAAAGATTAAAATTTCTCTAATTCTTTGAAGTTTTCTTTCAATAATTTTACTCACAAACTCCTCAATTAATAACGCACTTTAGTGATTTAAAATAATTTTGGAAAAAATGATTATAATATTTAAAAATAATAAAAGTGATGTATTTCGGAGGAATTTATATTATTGCATTTTTTTTTTACTATACAAACTTGATGCAATAATTGTTTCTAGAAAGCTTCATTTCTTTTCCTTTATTAAGTTTTCTGAAAATCATTATTATTTTTCATGGCAACTTACATTTTACTTAAAATATAGGTAGTCAACATGTTTTATTTATCAATGTACATTTATTATGATTTTTAAATATGTAATTTATCATAATTCTGATTTTGAAATGAAATGATTGTCTAATGAATAATTAATGATTGTTTTAACCTTGATTGTTGTTTTTCTAATACGAATTAATCTTCTTCGTGATATTCTACATAGTAATTTGTTAAAAAGTGTAGGTAAATGTGTTTTTATTGTTACTACTGAAACTACTTTTTATAATTACTATCTTTAAATACTTCCCTCAGGAATTTAAAAGTATGTGTTTTTAAGATGTTTTTAAAATTTCAATAATTACGAAGTATTGTAAAAAATAGAAAGTTTTTATTAATGTATTTTTTATAATTTTTAAATATATAATTTATTATAAATAAATTTTTTTGTTACACTAATTTTCTGCATTAATTCTTTTTAAATCAGGAAAGAATTCTTTTTTATTCAGAAAACAGTTAATATTTTTCCGGAAAGGTTGCATATTAATTTTAAAAATATATAGAGAGATTTAAACCAGAGGAATCTTTGTTATATATTGTATTAAAATGGAATGAGAAAATCATATTTTTTATTTATAAGAGCTTTTTAATAGCCTAAAACATGGTACTAAAAATAATAACTTTATAATTACTATACATAGAATAATAAAAATATTCTAGCTGTAGTTGTAGTTCTTAGCTGTCTTAATTGTATTTTTTTCAGGACAGTTTGCATGTCACTTGTAAAAATATATAGGTTTTTAAGTGGGATGAATCTTTATTTACATCCTGTATGATTTTGAGTAGCGTAAAAAAAGGAATTATTATATGAATATTTTATAATTACTTCAACAAATTTTCAGAATAAGTTAATTATATTCTAACTGCAGCTGTTGCTCTTAGCTGACTTAATTTTATGTTTTAAGATATTCTACATGCTACTTTGTAAGAAAGATATAGGTTTTCACATGGGATGAATCTTTTATTTACATTCTGTATGATTTTGAGAAGCGAAGAAAAGCACATTTATACAAAATAATTATTATATAAATATTTTATAATTACTTCAACAAATTTAAATACAAAAACTAAAGAAAAAAATAATACAAAAAAAAAAGCAAGTTTATAAAAGTAATTAATATATAAATATTTTATTATTACTTCAACAAATTTTCTAAATAAGCTAATTATTCCAACTGTAGCTGTCGCTCTTAGTTGTCTTAATTTAATGTAGCTATTAATTTTACAAAGAATTTCTGTCCATATCTCTAAGTTAGTTATTGAAATTTGAAATGCGTATATGCATCATCTTACATGATTTCCAAAATATCATTTAATATTCTAGCTGTCTAAACTGATTTTTCCATTTATTTTGATAAATGATTTATACAACTAAATTTCATTGAAGACGAATCACACAATGAGCTTACACTAAGTTTGAAATACAATTAGAGTAATTAATTAGAGTTGGAATTATTAATTAAATGTCAATGTATAAATCTCTTGTTTGTCACTGTAATGGTAAAACGTTGCATGTTTTCTAATTTTGCGCTTTAATAAATTTACTGTGTACTGAGTTAAATACGTCTTCCAATACAAATACAATTTAATTATATTGTTAATAGTTAGTGCAAGTAATGAATCCGACAGTGTATAAAAAAATAATAAACCTATTGTCTAAGCAATTGAAGAAACTAAATATTGCTGAATTCAGAGAAAGCATATTTGAATTTTTCTCATAGATGCATTTGTAGAATCTCCTGCTTTATTCTGAATTTATGAATAGAAAAGCTACCTGACGAAAACAAATACATGCGATGGACAGAATAAATAATGGAATTTCGGGAAATGAAAATCTGTGGTATGCTTTGTAAGTCATCTTTTTTTTCCTGACATCAAGCAGTCTTATTATGGTATTCTTTTACAGTGGACAAATTGTAATGTCTACAAAATAATTAGTTTATTTTCAACACGGCATTTGTTATGCAACGATGCAAATGATTAATGGTATAAAATTAATTGAAATATTTCTCCGGTGCTGAAGTATAACTGTAAAAGGTTTAATTTATTTCTGTAAAGTAGAGGTTTATTTTAACGGATCGTAAGCGTACTCATACACATAATTAGGGATAAGACCTTTAACACTTATCAAACTTTTTTTTTTCTGAAGTTATTTAATTCCTTGCCACTGAAAATAATTGAATCAAGAATATCGTTATACGTAATCTGAAAAAACAAATGAAAAGTATAGCAGAAATGTATCAAGTATAAAATGTAATAAATTGTTTTAAAAAAAAAAAATCTACAAGAATAGGCGAATATGTTTTCAAATATTAATTTTTTTTTACTGCTTTGTCAATTGTACAATACCCAAGTTTTGTAATGAATTTTTTAAAAAATTTTTAACTGTTTTTCATGGATGGTGGAAAATTTAAAGAAAGCATAATCATTACAAATAATATTCGTTATTAGTATGGCCTTTCACTTTTAGAACGCTAGTTAATGGGAAAAATGATGGATTCGAGCTGGTAGTATGCTGCTTCGGAAATGGAGTTGACCAGTGTTTACTGAAGTAGACAGTCTCACTGTCAAGATGGCAATTTATAGGTTTTCAATAAGATACACGTAACCCTGGTGTTTCAGTGCAATAACAGCATAGGTATGGCACACAAACAAAGATTTAGATGATTTTTTACGTGGTAGAATTATCGGATGACAGGAATGGACGAACCCAGCTGAAAGTATCCGTGGAACTTGGAATCGCCCAGAGTGTCATCTCCAGGCTTTGGCAACGATTCCAAGATGATGGTAATGTGAGTAGATGTTACAGCACAGGTCGCCCCAGAGTTACAACGTCGAATGAGGACCGGTATTTAGCAGTTACTGCCAAAAGAAAACAGACGGAGCACAGCATCAGACCTTGTCTCGTCAGCTCTCTGCAGCTACCGGTACGACAGTTTCAAGGCAGACCGTGTACAGGCGCTTAGGGCACATTGGTCTATATGCTCGTAGGCCTGTCAGATGTGTTCCACTTACCGCAACTCACTGTCGCCTGCGATTAACCTGGAGTAGAGAGCATGCATTGGGGACACCGCGACAGTGGTCTGGTGTGATGTTTTCCAGCCCAGGTTTAGTTTGCAGTCTGATTCTCGCCGGACTTTCATATGGAGAGCGCCAGGTACCCGTTACCACCAAGAGAACACCATTGAAGGACACCATTACGGTGGTGCAGGATGGCTCGTTTGGGGAGGGAATTATTCTTGGTTCCAGAACTGACCTGCATGTTCAGAGTGTTACGATGACAGGCCACATCTATCGGGATGTCATTCTGAAACAACATGTTTCGGGGCACCATGGGTGCTGAATTTCTGTTTATGGATGACAACGCCCGTCCTCACCGTGCAAACATTGTAGACGAATGCCTTCAATTGAGGATATCGCCTCGTATGGATTGACCAGCATACTCACCAGACTTGAATACAATAGAGCATGTGTGGGATATGCTTGGCCGATGAATTGCAGCCCGTCAACCCTCCCACCTGTCAACCGGAACTTCGGAGGGCATTGCTTGATGAGTGGTGTAATATTCCCCAAGATCAGATTGATAATTTGATACCAGCATGCCTAGGCGTTGTAAGGCCTGTATTGCATCGTCCGGGAGACATACTCCATATTAACTATCATACTAACCATGTTATACTGTTTTTTGTAAATAGGTTTTTTGAAATTTGCTCCAGGCAGTAAAAAATCGCAATTTTTATTAATTATGTCAAACATATAGCATCTTTTTTTGCTCTTTACCTTTTGTTTAATAAATAGGCTTTACAAATAAGTCAAATTTGTTTTGCTTCTGTCTCTTTCTTTTGCCTGAACTTCATTATTCTTAATTTATGGACATGAGTGTAAAAGCCAGAAAAAAAGTTTTTAGGTTTTAAAAGTTTTTTTAAAAATAAATAAATAAAAATGTAAAAAGTTTTTTTAAAAAATTATTAATTAAACTTAAAAGTTTTTTTTTTTTTTTTAAATTATTAAATAGAATTTACAAAGTTTTTGTTGAAATAAAACATGCTCAAATATATAGATTTAATAACAAAAGCATTCGTTGATTTTTGTTTTCTACATTTTTTTGATGAACTAAATTTAATAAATACAATACAAAACAAATCTTTTGATTAACACCTTACTTTCATGTAATAAATTCGACACTAACCTAATAATTAACAATTAATAATCGAAAATTAATTCAAACAGAAAAACTGCTAAATACTTGAGACAATGGTATTTTGGAATTACTAATGTATGTAAAGTTTAGTATAAATAGTAATCTTCTACAGTATACGAAGTTCCAGGCTTAGCACGTTTATTAAAAACGTTTACTTAGTAGAATTTCAAGTTTCAAATCAAAAAACGAATTTTTGCCGAAGTTTGAGATGATGAGAGCACAAGATTTCAGTTTAGGTGTTATTATAAAACATTATGGGAATATTCATTTTAACTCGCTGTTCAGAATATTATGTTCAACGTAAATTAAAACATATCGATTGAAAAAAACTTAATGAAGGCAAAAACAGGAGATGAAAATGTCAATTTTATTCAAAAAAAGATACTCTGATATTTCCAATGTTGAATACGAGATCAAATGACAAGGTTAATGTCTTGAGTAAAGATAGGCTGTCCAACCTATGACCATCAATGAAGTTATAAATTCCTTGAGATTTATATATTACTTGTTGTTTATTTTTAAAAATTCTAATTACATAAAAATATGAAAAAGGAGATAATGTTTAAATAAAAATTTCTTATTAAAAATGTGATATTTTAAAGATATTTCTAATTTTTGTGAATAAAACTTGATATGCGTCTATGATTATACAAAAAAAAAAAAACCCCGATTAAAATACTTTTAAAGGTACAAGGTATTTGCTTGTTTGTTATAGTTAATTCTTTTCTCTTAGTAAATTTAACCAGTGAAAAGGATATCAATAAATAATGAAATGGAGAGACAATCTTCTCCATAATAAATTAATATATTTCAAAGGATTTATTCTCTAAATAATAAACGCAATAAGAAAATGAAATGTGAAAATAGTACTTCCACTAATTGGTTAGAAGAACTTTTTATTTCCTATTGTTGATTAAAAAGTGAATTCCACATTTATTACCTTTTAATTTCAAATTAGAACTTGCATTATTGAATACGAAGGAATTAGAAAAGTAGCTTAATTAGGAGGAATCACTAATAGGAAACTACTATTAATGATTTAAATTAATTAATTAAAATCAGGATGTGTTTTATCGATACTTATTCCATTTATTTAGATAGTTTTCTTCATGGGTTAAAAGAAAATATATATTTCTTCTCAATTTGGTTTAATTAATAATTCTTCATATTGGATATCTTTCAACAAATTTTAATTAACTCATATGAAAAAAGTGTCAGATATATTAAAAGAATATAATTAAATAATATTAATTATTCTTAGAAATTAATAACTTGTTAAAAAGATTTTTTTATTTAATTATATTTATATGTACATTTGATGATAAGAGATTTTTACTTTTATCACAATTTTTCACACAACTTTAAATACAGTTTCAATAATTGTATGGAAATTAATGCCACATTCTTTTTCTAATCAACTTTTTTTATTTAATTTTGTTCATTTTTACTTAATGAAGGGTTTTAGGAGATTTTGCAAACTTTACTTATGCTATTGTAAAATGTTTCTATGACGAAATGAAAATAATTTAAAAATTCAATTTTTAATTATTGCAAATAAAAATATGCTTTTTTTTATTGTTCTGTGAAAGATAAAAAAAAAGAGATACTTCCTTTTAAAAGGGATTAAAAATATAAAGCTACCATTGAATTAAAATGATTTCATTATCAATGTATTATCTTTCTTTTATTTTGTGTAATTTGTTCAGATTAATATATTTTTTTAATTATTCAATTTTTTTTTTTTAGAAACTTAAAAGAGATTTCTCATCTCTGAAAAAAAATTGGATTAAAAAGAAAGACTAAAAAAGATTAAACTAAAATGATTTCATAATCAATGTACACTGAGGGAAAATAAAAATACCAACACCAAGAAAAACTGGTTTTAAAGATATGAAATTTAGACAAAGAATTTTTGTAGGTAACATATTTATTTGATTCAGTTTCTAAATCATTGTTTAAAGTATGTATATGAGCCATTTCAATTGTGAAATGTCTTTCATATGTACATTAATAACATATAACAATCTATTGCATTTCGCAATAATTTGCACATGTTGACTTTTGTATATTATTATTTCGTTTTGTTATACAAATGTCGTATATCATTTTGTGTAATGGAGTTCCATGGCTGTCAAATCAGTAGCTGTCTCTGCTGGTTGAGGATGAAGTTTTATTTTGCCATCCAATAATGTTTAATATGTCCCATATCTGTTATAACTGTGGCCAAGGCAACATGTCGACTCTCTGTAAAATACGTTGGGAGGCTGTAGCTGCATGGGGACGAGTGTTATCCTGTTAGAAAAACAATCTCTGTAATAATGATAAAAAATGGCATCACAACCATCTCGATCGCCAATCTGACGTGAAAATTTGCTGTTAAAGCGCATGGGTGACGAGAGTTCTCCTGCTGTCACAAAAAATTGCTCACCAAATTAAAATCTTTGGTATAGGTCCATTTTGTCTATGACTTAGACAGACTGATCCAAGCGCTCACCTACCCTTCTAAGCAACATAGGACCCTCACTGGTTGTCATCTAAGAATATAACAATCTCCAGTCAACCTTTCGATGATTTCTAACTTAAAACCCCTGGAGTTGCAGATAACGGGAGTTTGAATTAAAGGCATGGATATTACAGGGCTTCTGATTTGGAATCTTTCCTAAAATAATCGATTTATTATCGTTGTGTGTGTCGTTCTGGTGCCAACAGAAGCTAAAATTTCTGCTGCAGATGCAGGACGATGCACTACAGGCCTGCGGCTAATATGGTGATCGTTCCTCTGAGTAGTGGCTTGTGTGCTTCCTGACACCAGTCTTTTGAGGCAATACCTTTCGCGATCACTGCTGCCAATAATTATGTACAATTGATACATCCAAGACTTTCTGCAATTTCGCAAAAAGAAAATTCACCTTCTCGTAGCCCTATTACACGACATTGTTTAAACTCAGTAAGCTGTTTTTACTGTCTTCGTCTTCTAAAAGGCATTCTTTGGCTCAAATCTAGTTCACAACGCTCAATTCGGAAGATAAATAATGTTCACGAAGTTTACATCGCGTATTTAAAGCAAATGTGATGTTTTATGTTCATAGTGATTGCTATCGGCAGATTTCGTGTAGTTCGAAACTTGAATAGCCATCTTTTCAGTTGTGCAAACATGCCTTCCAAATTTCGCTTTAATAATACGAATAATATACCTATTCTATTAAAATTCATGTTATCTATCTCTGGTTTTAAAATATAAGTAATATAGTTTAAATAACTTTCATTCAGATAATCGTGTAGTTTGACGTAACAATTTTCCTAAATGATGATGAAGCGTACTTGAAAAATAAAGTAGATTATTAATCAAAAAGATGCATTATTTTTTAAATCACAAGTTTCTTTGGAGTTATTGTAAATTAATCAAATTTCCAAAATTCAAAAGATATGTAAAATTTTGAATGTCGTCAATGTATACATCTTTAATTTTCAATGTATGAAGTAGCATAATTTCATAAATAAATTAAATTTCAAATGTTTATTTTAATGATTTAAGTGAGTATTATTTAGGAGGAGAGTGTTATGTTAGTGTTAATCTACTTATTTGTTTTTTAACAAATAAGTAGATTAATTTTAGCTTATACTGGTATTTCTTGCCTAGCAGAATTTCTTTTAGTTTGTGTCTAACTAAATCTTATTTTTTGCATTTTTTATACGAAAACATTCATATAATTGTCAAATATAGTGCAATTTTTCACAATAAATAAGAAAATATAAATTACATTGAAAAATCTCAAATACATTTATTATGCTAAATCATATTTGTGTGTTTTTAAATAAAAGTAAAGTTAATGTTAAATTAAATAAAGTTCAGCATTTCGTAAAACATCCTAATGAATTTAAAGTTTTTTTTTTTTTTTTTTACTATATTTTATTTTTTTTTGCTTATCATAGCATTTTTAAACAATAAAATGGCATAGTTAAAAAGTTCTATTTTTAAAATATTAAGAATAATATTACTTAAGTTTATTGCATTAGCTTCAAAAATCAAGAAAAGGTATAGATAGGGACACAAAATTCAAAAGACTTGTAATAAGCAAAAATTTCCCTCTCTTTGAAACGATCAAAATCCTCCGATAGTATTGTTTCTCTCTTGAAGTAGTTGCCCAATTAAAATAGACCCTTAATACACATTCAAATAACTACGCTCATTTTAAACTTTATCTTGATAAAACAGTTAAATATCATTTGGCCTCCATCCCCTGTCATTTTGAGTTTCCGATACTACGAACAACTCCTCCTTGTCTTTCAGTAGTCATCGACGTAATTTTAATGACATCCGGAAGAACTTGTTCATTAAATGCACACAATTAATGCAAGAGAAATCGTAATAAACTTTGCCATCAAATAAGAAACTTGGATACCTCTTTTGGACTTTGTTTTCCGGCTGTCGATATGTCTTTGAAGTGCCGAATATGGATTTCAAGATGATGGGAAGTAGAAAATTTCCATCAGAAGTTGTTTAAGTATTAATCCTTAGACATAACAGTTTCGACATACTGACACGATGGATAATAAGGGAAACAAATTTATTCAGAATTGTAGTTTCTTTGATTAAGTAATATTTACAAATAATATGTTAGATATATTTTAAATAATATAAATTGAAAGACAGTTACTGTGTAATAAAACTTCAAATAATGAACTCATGATACAACTTTTTTTAACTTAAAGCCATGAATTTGTAATATCATAAAGTTCTTAATTTACTTCACTGTATAATTTTAATTCGTGATAAATGTCAGGTATTATTAAGCTTCTATCTATGGATATAAATTCACCTTGTGTTTCACTCAATGTAGTCACAAGTGGCTCTTGTGACTGTAAATTCAGTCATATATATAACAAAAAATATATTTTAAATATTATAAATTGAATGACAGTTACTGTATAGCAAAATTTCAAACATGATACAAATTTTTTTTTAACTTTAAGCTATAGATTTGTGATATCATAAAATTCTTAATTTACTTCATCGTAAAATTTAAATTCATGATAGAAGTCATATATTATTAAATTAGAATTTATTTCTACCTATGGACATAAATTCACCCATTGTAGTCACATGTAGCCCTTGTGACAGTAATTTTAGTCATATATAATATAAATGTTTATTTATTTGGAAGAAATGTGTGCATTTATTTTAGCTGCTTAATATATTATAAAGAACTGACTCACAACTGCAATCTTTCATCAAGAACTTTACTTCCTGAATTAAAGACTACATTTTCTTACTGGAATTTTTTTCAGGAAACTTATTTTTATTTGTTAATGATTAAAAAGATAAAGCAATTTGACTAATTGAGGCAATCTAACGTTTGATAGACTAATTGAATCTAACTTTGAATACGATTTTAATTGGTGTTAATTAAGAGAAGCCGAAGTTGAAATGTCATGTCACCTCTGACAAGCCAATTAGATTGTACTTTAATATCTCTTAAGGCACAGTGAGGACTGATTTAAACTCATTATATTAGCTAATTAATGAATTACATGAATTACTGTCGATAGAATGTTTTGTACATTAGAATACATTGTCGGAGTGAATGGGAGGCACAAGAACTAAATTTGAATAAACTTTATAATATAGTCAACAGAATAATAATCTATATAAGCGAATTAGAAATATAAGAACAAAATAATAAAGTATTTACATCCTTAACTATAATTTAGAGATAATAATCTAACAATTAAATAAAAACAGAATTTTGAAGAAACGTTTGTTTTCAAAATTACCCAAATGTGTGAAAAATTAAAAAAAAAAAAAAAGAATCTTCCATTCTTTTTTTTTATGCCCTACTAGGTTAAATGTTAAAGAAGGGATAGTTAATCATTAGCATTTTTTAGGTTTCAAATTTTTTTTTCTTCTAAAACGTCATAAACAGTTTCATTCTTATCAATATTTTCTACTAAAAAGAAGTATTTATAATTTCTTTTCCATTGTGGTTGGATAGTTTTTTGAGAAAAAAAATGAATATCGTTATTATACTCAAAGACTAGCAACATTACATATACCACGTGCAGTTTTTAAATTGCACAAAATGAATAGGTATTATTTAGTTAACCCACATATATGTCCTAATATAAATGCATAGATATATATAAATAATACAATTTCTGCTATTACTCACAGTCATTGAAGATTAATTCAATTAAATATAATCTTCAATAAGTTAGTGAAACATTTTATACAGTTACACATAAAATAATAAAATTCTTCAAATTAATTTTACCTTAAATAATTGCATTCTTCATTTAGAGTATTAAATATCAGAGACAATCTCAGAATACCAGTGCACAACATTATATTACGTGAATTGCTTAATTATTATGCATCAAATATTTTTGAGTGAAATTCTCTTAGTGTGTCTCTCAAGAGGGCTGGAAAGTTCATAGGCTGACACATAGATAGCGCTACTAGTATCAAATCCATATGATTTTTAGTTAGCCCTCACCTTCAAAAGACACGTGTATAAATTTGACAGCTGTTGCACTATTAGTATGTGAGTTATAGCATATTTAGGGAAGTTATAGCATTTTTAGTGTTCATCACGTGCAGTCCACTCGGCTGTTTGTCGATTGGACTCCGGTGTGAAATGATGGAGCCATGTTTCATCCATTGTCACATATCGACTCAAAAATGCGGGTTTATTACGATTGAACAGCTCAAACACTGCTTAGAATCATCAATTCGTTGTTGTTTTTGGTCGATTGTGAGCTTTCGCATATCCAAATATTCATTCACGATATGTCCAACACGTCCCTTTGATATCTTTAGGGTCTCAACTATCTCAATCAACTTCACTTTACGGTTATCAGAAATTATTTTGTGGACTCTTTTTGATGTTTTCGTCGGTAACAGCCTCTTTGGGGCGTTCACTGCGTGCATCGTCCTCGGTGCTCATTTCGCCTCTTTTAAATTTAGCAAACCACTTCTCTACGGTTGATTTTCCTGGTGCAAAAGTCCGAATAATGTTTATCAAGCCAAGCCTTGGCTTCAATAGTATTTTTTTCGCCAAAAAGCAATGCTTTATTAACACACGAAATTCCTTTTCATTCATTTTTTCAAACTAACAAAAGTTGCTTCACTAAAAATGCTATAACTCACTTACTAATAGTGCAACAGCTGTCAAATTTATACACGTGTCTTTTGAAGGTTAGGGCTAACTAAAAATTATATGGGTTTAATACTAGTAGCGCCATCTATGTGTCAGCCTATGAACCTTTCAGCCCACCTGTTATGTCCTTTATTTCTTTTTCCTAGTCTACTGTACTGGACAAATTTCACTTCTAATAACAGAATAGCTTAATTTTATGAAGATTTTGTTTTATTGTGGTTTGTTAAATATAATTTAATCTAAGAAATTACAACATCTATTAAAAAATATCAAAAACAAGAATTAAGAATGTATTAAAAATACATTTGCATTTTACTCTTACAACAGTAAGGAATGCCTCATGTAAAATTTGACAAAAATTAAAATATTTAGGTTGCGATTTGCCATATAATACATTGAAACAATTTAAGAGAAGAAAATCAACATAGGAATAGGGAAAAAATTGATGATAAAATATAACTTCTAAATGTAAGCACCATTATTTTACTTAAGAAATCCAAGAAAAACGTCATCTTAGCTGACTCCTGAGTTATTTAAAGAAATTAAACATGCATTAAATACAGTCAGAAAGAGTCTTACAAAAGACCAGAAAAAACTTGCTTTTCTCTATGGAAAAAAATAGGCTCTAAAACCACAAATACTTAAAAGTGGAAAATGATACATAAGATGAATTTTCTTAAAAATAAATTTTTCATGTAAGTTTCGTCTTAGTTCTAATTCACGGATTGCGGTATGCGTTTTGATTTTATTACGAAGCTATTCAAATTTTTAGTAACAAACCATTCTCGTTCATGTATCGTTTTTCTTAAAATTTTTAAAGTGTTTAGTTCATTTGGTGTTATTATTGGCAAACGAAGCAGAGGCCAAACACATAGTCTATAATGTGCAATTTTAAGAATGAAAAGTGGAAAAGGAGAGTAAATGATTTAGGGCTGTACTTCGGTTGTTGGTATAGGAAAAATAATTATTTGTGAAAGTTGAAAATGAATAGTTTGATATATTACAATGTAGAACTATAGAGATTTTGAATTTGTAAAAAAAATCGGTTGTTGAATGACTTAATACTTCAGAGTTTAACACTACATGTCATATATCACGGGTTTTAATAAAGTAGATTTAGGATGACAATATTGCCATTTTAAACTGACCATCAAAATCTGCAGGTTTTATCATACCTTAGCATAAAATTTTTTTAAAGCTAAAGGTGATTCAAATTTCGGTAACATTGAAACATTTTCTTCAAAACAATCTCCAATAAGAATGAAATGACATAAAGATGTCAGGAGTGTTGCAAATTAATATTTATCACAAACAAAATAGCTGCCTTAATGCTCAAGGGAAATATAAAGAAATATTAAAACCCTGCATATTTTTTGTATATGTTTAATGATGAAAAGTTTTGTTTTAATTTATTTTGAAGAAGTTTTAAGATTTTTGAATTTTTAAAAGTTTTCAGCATATTTGATGAAGACGGTGTTTCTGTATTTATGATGATTATCTAACATAGTGCAAATTTTTTTTTATCACATTAATTTTATAATAATATAATATTAAAACTTCGAAATTTTTAAACTCCTACACTTTAAACATTGAACAATAACAAACGTAACTCCTCAAAATTATTAAGAATGTTTCTAACAAAGTATTATATGTTGAGTCAATAGGGAATTAGAAAGTTATAAATCTTTACATTTTTTTCATACAATAATTTTCATTTAGTATTATTATATAAAAGGGGAAAGGGAAAGGCTGCATGTAGAAGATTTTTGCATTTAATTTCTGTATGGTTGAGAACATTTATTAGACTTTAATTTATAAATAAATTAAATTATAACAGTAAAAAGAGAAATAATGCATTAAACAAAATTAAAAAATGTGTTAATAAAGTAAGAAAAATTGAGCATAGAAGCCTCACAGACCAATTTACTATTTTATCAGCTCTTTGGGAATATTAACGTTAATATATTCCGCAACAGTAACGTTTGAACTTTTTTTCAGACGGAAGAAAAATAAAATTAATTGCCGTTAGATATATTTAACCACATAAATTATTTTCTTTATGTAAAAAAAAAATAAATGTCTGTATTTAACTATATTTAACATTTTCTGTGATGAAAAAAAAACACAATCAATAATATTGAAAAAATAAATAAGACTTTCTTTTTGGTGGAGGAATAGAATCTATATTAATATAAAATAAAAATCTATTTAAATCTAGAGATTACTACTTAAAAATATTGTGTGAGGATTTAATCAGTAAGGAGCCTCTAAACAGCCTCTAAGATTTTCTAAGCAAAATTTTATGATGCTTAGAAATCTACATTAAAATATGTATTTTTATTAGTATTATACGTATTTCTTGTCAATAACATTACGCAATTTTAAAAAAAAATGCATTTTTTTATTTTTGGTTTAACAAATATAAAATTTTTTATTTCTAGCATTATTTAAAACTTTTAGTTTGTATGTTAAATGTTGCTAATTCATCAATATATTAAAAATAAAAAAGAAAATAAACTGTTTGATATTATCTAGCATTATTAATAATTTAACAATTTATACTTATTTTGAGGAATAATGAGATTTATGCAAGAATGAATATTTTCTCTTAAAATAATTGTTTTTGAAACAGAAATTTGAGAGATTTCAAGTAGATTATGTATCTTGTAATTTTCGCTTTATATAATTATATAGACAAGAAATATATTAAATTTCTTTCTTAATTATGTACAGTTTTAATCAGTAAATATATTCAATACTTATTATTTAATAATATATTAAATTAGTATAAAATATTAATACTATAATAGTATAAAATAAAAATCTATATAGTAAATCTAGAGATCAATTTATACTTAAAAATTTGTGTGAGGATTTATATGATTTATGAGATTTATGCAAGAATGAATATTTTCTCTTAAAATAATTGTTTTTGTAACAGAGATTTGAGAGATTATGAATTTTGTAATTTTATTAGAAGATTATGTATCTTGTAATTTTCGCTTTATATAATTATATAGACAAGAAATATATTAAATATCTTTCTTAATTATGTAAATTTTCTAAAAATCTAGAATTTATTAATATGTGATGCCTTACTTATGTAATAATTTTTTTAGAAATATTGTAATTTCAAAGCTTAATCATTCAAAAATATATATATTTTTTAACATTCATGTTCAAAAGCTTTTAACGAAATATACTGCCATGTCTTCCATATTTTTTACATTCTAAATCAATATTTCTTTCTGAAATTAAATAGATCACTTTACTAAAA
Organism: Caerostris extrusa; assembly: GCA_021605095.1. Classification (NCBI taxonomy): domain Eukaryota; kingdom Metazoa; phylum Arthropoda; class Arachnida; order Araneae; family Araneidae; genus Caerostris; species Caerostris extrusa. The sequence continues at coordinate 16,212 of BPLR01014025.1, forward strand.
TAACAAATGAATATTACAATGACATCTTTTCCGAAAGGATTGACACCATTGATTCTGTCTGGTGTTGTATTATATTTCATGGCATTTACAGCACATTTTGCTCACAGGCTAAGTTTCCACTGTAACTGGACACTATCGTAGCATTTTGATCTAAATTATTCTATTCCTAGTCACGTACTTTCCATAAATTATTGATTGTCGTCTAGTGACATTTGTAAAGTGATGCTTTCCATTGTCCAAACACCAATCGCACATCGGCGTTGGATTACAGGTTTTAAACGAGATACTTACTAATGAGTAGGCATTTACTCAAATTTCTTAGGTCGTCTAGGTTACTCAGGTGATCGCCATTACAGAAATGTGGATTATTTATAAAAATTTTAGAGAAATAAATATTGTGATTATTTTATTCTACTGAATTTTAGAATAATGGGATTTCAGTTGTAAATTATCAGTTTTCCATTTATTTCACTTAGCGTTTTAAAGCTATTTATGCACTTAATTTACTAAACTATTTAATCTGTTTCGATATATGTAGTTTGTTCCTTTTACTTTCAACTTTATTGTGTTTGAATAAGACGAAATGTTTTGCTACACATTAGAATTAATACTTTACACATCATTATTTGACTAAAATGTTTAAGTTTTTCGATACATTACACTTGTTTGCTTTATTTTTAAATTTACTATATTTACAAAGTAGTTCATATACAAATGAAAATAATCAAGTATATTATATTACTTCATCAGTACTCAAACGTTTATGAACGAATTGCCATTAGCATACACTGATTGAATTGTGGTATAGAGCTACACTATCTGGAAGAAAGTGACGGGACACCCCCTCGAAAAGTAGAAAAGTCGACAATACAGCTGACAAATGCGTAATAATAGGTATCACGTGTCAGCCATATCCTATAAATACTCTGTGGAGTCGACTAGAGTTTTTTTTTTTTGTCAAGATGCCGCCACAGGAAGAGTTGTCTGAGTTCGAGAAAGGTGTGTTGGTTGGATTGCATCTTGCCAAGGTGTCAATTAGGGAGATATCCGTCTCCGTAGCTGCTCAAAATCAACTGTAGCACGTGTTGTGTGTCGCTACAAGACTGAGCGACACTGTCAGAACAAACCCCGAAGTGGACGACCTACAGTTCTCACCAACAGGGACCGGCGGGTGCTCGGCAGGGAGATTCGAAGTAACCGTCAAACATCCATGGATAACATCGCTAATGAGTTTAAACAAGCCACAGGTGTGGCCGTTTCGACCAAGACTCTTCGTATCGAGGCCCATAAGTTAGGTTACACTGAACGTTCGGTGGCCCTAACTTGTTGGTTTCTTGTTGGTTTTGATTACGAAAACCAACAAGAAAGCGCGCCTTCGATGGGCCAAAGACCACCATACTTGGACTCTGGATGACTGGAAACGCGTCCTTTGGAGTGACGAGTCACGATTTACCCTTTTCCGTTCTGATGGACGTGTTTGGGTATGGCGTTTACCAGGAGAACGCCTTTTGCCCGAGTGTGTCGTCCCAACTGTAAAGTTTGGTGGAGGAGGATTGATGGTATGGCCTGTTTCTCCTAATATGGGGCTGGCCCACTGGTGAAGGTTGATGGTGCAATGAATGCCGATAGATACTGTGATATTCTCGTCAATCATGCCCTTCCTACCTTGTGGTCAACGTACGGCATGGATGATTGCTGGTATCAAGACGACAACGCAACATGCCATGTTGCAAGGAGGACTCTTGATTGGTATGTGAACAACAACGTTAAACGCATGGATTGGCCGGAGCAGAGCCCTGATCTTAACCCAATTGAACATCTCTGGGACGAATTGGACCGTCGGTTGAGGGCCTGCACCCCATTCCCCAAAAGCAAGCCTGAACTATGGAACTTCCTGTTAAACATTTGGAAGGAAATTCCTCTTGCCACTATGGCTAATTTAGTGGAAAGCATGCCCAGAAGGGTTGCAGCTGTGATCAGCCAAAGGAGGCCCCAGCTCCTATTAATTTTAATAAATATGGGTTTATGTCATTATAGTGTCGTGTCCCGTCACTTTCTTCCACATAGTATATAAAAGCTAGTTTCGTTGGGGTTTTATATATAATTCATTTGAACCTTGGAATACTTCTTTATTTTTAAATAAAAAAAGCAAACTTGAATGAGGTTTTATGAGTTTTTTTGTACACAGAACTAAGCAAAGGTCCTAATTAATTTTTAATTAATTTCCCTTTCTTTTCAAAATTTTTAAAAATAAACTAGTCTGGGTGTCCTTCTACGAAATTGTACATTTTCAGACAGGAAATTTCCTATAATTAAATTCAGTTTTCAAGACAATTGCTGTTATATTTACTTCTCACAATTTTCAAGTTAAGATCAATAACGTTCCAACTTCGTTATATTTATTTTCTTCAAAAATCTATTTTTCTAATAACACCATTCACAGAGGTGAGCTCTGTGCCACGGAGGTCAGCTTTATGCTATCATTAGTTGGTATATCAAGACAAAGAATAAAAACCTATTATTATATTAAAAGTATAATTAAGGTGCAAAGCTAATTAATAATACACAATGACTTTATTAAAATTAAATACAAAAAATATAAATTTTCTTCTCGTAGAGTAATATTAAACACACAATATGTTAAAAAAAATTGGTAATATATTATAAGTGCATTATAAGTTGAAATAATATTATACGTAATGCTTTGGGTACAATGTGTTTCATTTAAAAATATCCCCTCTGTGATTTGCTCTCACCTACATGAATTGACACAGTGAAGGAGGTGAGGAACATACTTTAAATTTAAGCCTAAATATTCATATTTTAAGGAAAATTGTAGTTTATTGTAATTTTAATTAACGTTTGTTCATGTAATTGATTAAATACTAAATATTTATTTTATTGCCACTTTATTGAACTTTAATTAGTATTCACTGAAGGGAGGATCTACAATAACCGTAGTTATTTCTGAGAACAAAACTCTATATCTGAACGTACCTGTTTCTTACTTTTAATTTCACTACAGTTCTACAAATAAACTATTTTTAGCATTTTATTTTAGCAACCAAATTTGTTGCCCGTGCTGGCATAGAATATAAAATATAATAATGCTATTAATATTTTAATGCTATATAATAATGCTTTTAATATAATTATGCTCCAGGTGTAGTTCAAGGAGTTGGGAATTTATTGTGGGCCACTACTTACTATATTCTAAACAAGAAGAAAACTTGGAAAAAATTATCTTTGCCAAATTACTTAATTTTTAATTGAGTTGTACTTAGATCAATAAATATTGAACTACTTTTTCAATTAAATTTTTAGAGTATCCTTATTAAAACATTAAATATAATCCCCCTCCCAAAAAATCATTTAATAAAATTACATTTATTGTAAGCACATATTAATGTAGTTCAGCTAGTGTTATTGTGTAGATTGATTTAAAAGAATTCAGTTCATCTCCTTAATTTGATACGATTAGACATTGTACTTATTGCCTCATTATTTACAAAGCAGTATTTTTTTACTGCTTTGTTAATTTTTTTTTGAATAATTGAAATAATCAAATCCAATAAAAATAAATTTTTTTATTAAAATTAAAAGGTAATTTTTCTTAAATTTATACATAATTTAAAACGTGCGCACTACAATAAATTTATAAAGATGTTCCATTAAATTTTAAATTAAACAACCCTTTTCTGTATGAAAACATTTAAAAATCCTTATGTTATAGGATTATCCTTATGTAATTGTTGAGTGAATTGTACACTTATTAATTTTAAAGCAAACAGTTTAGATAAAATAATATACTAAACACAACAGTAACAGTTTGGAAAATAATTGACCTATTAGGAATTTTTTAGGATAATTCAATATGCTTCTGAAGTAAATAAACAAAGCTTAACGATCTAAAAAATGGCATTATGTATTTCTAATAAACCAAAATATATAAAATGCAATGAATATTAAGCTTTTTGACAATGTTAACAAACAAAAAAAAGGGCGTGAGCCAATTCTAAGCAGGTTGTGTCATACATTAGCGATGTAAACAAGTTCACATCAACATAATGGTAAAAGGTTTTGATGAAAGTTAAACGTTCAATAAACCTTCATATTTTTTATGTTTTAAGCCCCTTAATATTTTTTATGCGTATTGATTACTTCTAATTCAAAATGTAGTTTAATAAAATATGAACAAAACTTTCAGCTTTTATAAAAAACATTTGTCTATTAATGACCTGAGTACTCAACTTAGGAAAAAAAGTTGTCTTTTTCCTCTTAATTTAATAACCTTTGAAAGTGTAACATGTAAAATTTTATTGACTCAGCAGCAGTAGAAGAACTGAATAAAAACTCACTTGCTAAACTTATCGTTTAATAAAAAAATTAAAGAAAAGTGAATAAAAGTGTAATAAAAAAATATGCTTTTGTGAAAAGACATTTTTTTTTAGTTTTCTTCGTTTCCTTAAAATAAACGTATAAATTGCAAATTTCTTTTAAAAAATAACTATAATTTTATAATTCCCAAGAACATCATTATATTTATTTCACTTAATGATGTTTTCAACGCGGAATATTTTAAGAAGTACCTTTGCAGCGACTTGATGGTTAATTGGTCTGCTCTCTATCATTTGGTACCACAGGCTTCAGATTCAAATCCTGGCGGTGGCATGGATGTTTGGGAGTGGTTTAGAATCCACTTAAACGGTCTAATTAGTCTAACGGTTCCGGTCTAATTAGCCTAAAGTGTGCACAAAATGACCATAGAGTGACAAACCAAACTAAGTATAAATGAGACCTTTTGTAAAGTATAAATGAAATACCAAACAAGGATTTAATTAGGACCGATTGTTATACACATACCATGCCACGAACAACACACCGAGCAGACGGATAATTTTGTCTTCCAGGAAGACTTTTAGCCGTAACTTCCCGCTTTTGAGCATCGTATAGGGGAAAATCCGGAAATTTCTCTCTAGAGAACTTGAATATCGACGCTAGACGCTATACACACATTGTCACAATTAACATAGAATCTCCTCGTTTCTGGATGTGTCAAGGATGTTAGTAGTTCGAAATCTACTTTGAACTGTAGGTCCAAGTCTAATTAGCCCTAGTGTACAAAAAAATCACTAGAACGACAAACAAAACCAGTTTCATACACAGTCAAATCTGTTTTTGTGAGAGTGAAATTGACCGCATAAAATAAATCACAAAAAATTATATTGAAACTTCATAAGGAGCTATAAAATATATTGTGTGCAACATATTTTTAAAAAATTATGTTTAAAATAAGGACCCTAAAAAAGTCCCACATAGAAATTATGTAAATCAAAACCATGATGTAGTACTACATTAATCCACGGTAAACTGTAAGCCGAACCAAACCAAAATCAAAGACCTTTGCTCTTAGCAAGTACCTGGGATGGCTCTGAACTAGACGAGTTTAGTTCAAAATATGGAAAGAGAGCCTTATTGAATATTCCCGCATTTAGTTTGAGGATGAATATAATAAATTCGTTGACCGGAGAGACCTACCATTGGGTTCGAGAAAAGAAGAGTGCGAATCCCTAGATGTCCCTTTTGGTGCACCAGGCCGTAGTAATGGTCCCTTTGGAAAATGTGTCAATAAGCTTTGATTTAATCAACGCGTAGAGGCTAACTGCCACAATATTGGAAGGAAACATGCACCAAACGTTTATTTATTATTAACAGCCTAAAAAATTTCTTAATTAAAACTGCAATCATATAACATGGAATGACTCGTTTGAAGATTTTATGTAACTGCTCAACCCCCATGGCAATTGTGTTGCATGTTGATTCTATTAAAGTACTGACAGCTTTTTACTTTGCATTATGTCCTCCAAATCGCAACAATTTCATAACAAACTTAAAAAGAAATGAACATGTTCAATCATAGTTCTTGTGTACCTCTTCATATTTGCAAAATAATTTCTCTAAAAATATTTCAACGACAAAAATGACAGAAATATAAGACATAAACAAGAGCTCTTTTAATGTAGCCAGCATCTTTTATTTTTCTTAATAAAAATAAGGTTGTTTAAGGTTTTTATAAATAAAATTGAAATTGAAAATGTTGATGTTTAAGTTTCAAAATCGGAAAACTACTGTCAAAGATTTACATTCGTAAGAAAAAAAAATTAATCTTTCATTTTAGTGATGCCTTCATATCTTTAAACATCAAACATAAGCTGAAAAACCGTCTTTTTTTATGTTATTTTTCATACATTTTACTACGATTTTTATTTGGTTTATTTATTATCTTTTAAGGAGAAAAGATGCGATTTTGTGAATTCGTTTTTCTTTCAAGGAGCCAGAAGATTTATATAAGCATGTTTTTCTTTCTTTTAATCGATTACAGAATTAAACCGAGGTTGTGATGGGATGTTAAAGTGGCTGAAGTTGCCGTGTACCTGACCGTAATAATAAATCATGCTTATCATTATACCGAAAAGAATTTTTAGCTTAAATCTATAAAAGTAATAAAAGGATATTTGAATTTCCTTTGGAAATGTGAATTTGAACTGACTTGAACATAAAATACAAATCGTTTTCTTAGACGATGTTTTCTAAGGATCATTTATTAAGACGCTGTAAGAAAGAATACAGTGTTTTAAATCACTTTGCATTTGAGGTAAATATGTTAGAGAACACGGTACAAACCTATTTCGTTTATCTTCTTTGTTTTTATTCTTGTTTTTGCAAGCTCAGATATAAAATTTTATTATTCTTTTGCATTGTTTCAGATAGCTGGTATTTCAAAGGAAAGGAGAATAATCGTTATCGAATTCTTGGATCAACCATTTCTTTTCGTGCTGATAAACGAGGTAAGTCCAATGTTATTAAGAGACAGTTTATGGTACATTAAAAAGAGACGTCAAAGAAAATTCATTTCATAAAATCTATTCCATAATTAGTATAATTCCAGTAATTGCGTAAATTCAATTTTCCTTAATTTATTCATTTGTATTTTGTGCGAGTAAATGGAGATTGTTTGTCATAAATATGTATTGGATACGAAAAGAAACTCTGGGGAGTGTGACTAAATAGATGACACTCCCAGAGATACTGTCATTTCTCTAATTGCTGTCATGAAGATAATTTACGAGGATATGTTATTACCTAAAGTTGGATATGTGATTTTGTTTTGGGTGTAACAGTGTTGCATCTTTACTAATGCATTAAGGTATTACCAAAATTCTATTCGAGGATTGGAATTACGTTATTAGCCTTGATCTTATATTCAAATTCGGAATTATTGAGTAGCTTACATAAACATAAAAACTATTCTAATAAATTAATAATTTTGTTTGATTAATTAATGCAAGGAATATAAACCTGATTAGTGTGGGGAATAACATCGACAAAGGAATTCAGTTTAAAATGTTACATATAACTTGATACTTTCGGATAAAAGCTTTCAGTTCATAGCTGAAATATCTTATTTTTAGCTTATTATGTGATTTAATTGTTCTTGTTAGGATCGCCCCTTTTGCTGAGGGAAATTTTACCCAAATGTCGTTGTTGGTGATTTTCACAACAACTATAGGCTTTAGATACTCGTCTATCCTTTCCTTTTACTTTAACGAATGTACTTGTACCTCCCAATATAATTTTAAGTTGTTCGATGCGGGAATGATCGAAAAATAGTTTGTTGACAACAATGAATCGTTTACTGACATAATCCTTATAAAGCCGTATCTGGCTGTATCTTGTGAAACTTTTCCATAAAACACTGATGTCTTGCAAAATGAATTTGCAATATGTTTTCCTCGAATAGGGGTTTCTTGAAGTATGTAAGTATTTGGTTTTCTACACTGGGTTTTTGACAAATAGAAGCAAATTCATACGGATCGACATATTGATGTTTGCACCATTTATCCATTAGGTCGGTGCATTGTCCTGGGGACATGCATTCGTCTTTGATATCTTGAAATTCAAATGCTAAATACAGGTATAGCATGTCTATAACAACTTGGTTATCTAATGTGCGGGTTTTTTTTAAAACTGCGAGAATTCGCCTGCTTACAGTAAATGTTTTCAAATTCCTCTCTGCGTTTTGGATTTGGGTGTATTGTATTCATGAGCTCTGTTTCTCTTTGAGTTATTGTTATAAAGATCCAAACTTTAATCTTCATAATATTGCTACTTCCTTCGTTACGTGTTTTTACGCGGACTGCTTTTGTGCTTTTACTTGTTCTTCGAGTTCATCGGTTACCTGAGCTTGCAGTAAATTTAAGTTGCTTTCGTTATGGAAAATAATACATCTACGGGATATTTGAAAGAGTAGGCTAGAAAGTTTATTTTGAGTTTGCAGTGTTCAATTTTGAAAAGTCATGTTATTAAATATTTGTCTATGATGTGATTCGGCTTTGATGTTATTAAAGATTCGGTCTGAATCGAATCTATAATTATTTGGGTCATCTACCAATCCATGGTATTGTAGATTACATCACCTACATTCCGAGTCACTGTTTACAGGGTTTACCTAAATTGTTACGTTACGTTCGGCTAGTTTTTTAAAGTATAAAGTTTCTTCAAATATACCTTTTTTTGATTGTGAACCATATGGCAAGGTAGGAATTTCCTCCACTATCCCTACTGAGTGTTAGAGAATTTTGCACATGTAGAAGGTTGGAGCTGGTCTGATTTTGACTGTTAAAATTCGGAATATATATATATATGTGGATACAGAAATACGGGTGTATATATATGGTAATATATATATGTGGATACAGAAATACGGGTGTATATATATGGGAATATATATATGTGGATACAGAAATACGGGTGTATATATATGGGAATATATATATGTGGATACAGAAATACGGGTGTATATATATGGGAATGTATATTGGAAAAAATGTCTAGTGCATAAAGAAAGAAGTTTGGGGGTTAGATAAGGAAATCTGATAATAAAAAATTGACATGAAGTTTTGAAGATAATGAAATTATGAACCTAAATAATGTGGAAATATTGTAGAGCCGTAATAACAATGTCTTTGTAATATCCTATTCATCGTATTTTTGAATATTTAATATGTTGTTTAGTTTGGTCGGTATTTTTAATTTTTTACAGATATATTACAAGAGGCTTTTTGTGCAACTAAAGCTTTATAGATTTACAAAAAATAACAATTAATACAATATTATTCTTTAATAAATTGTGTTAGATTAAAAAGAAAAGCTAGGAAAATTCTTAAATTTATGAAATCAGCAGTTATGATTAATTTCTACAGTTTTCAATCTACTTTTAATCATTGTTTTAAGTATCATATTGCACAGTTCTTGCTGAACATTTAAACTTCTGATCACTAGTTGTTTAAATTTTCAGCAATCTTATATTTGGACAATATTTGTTTGTTATAAATAATTTAATATTTGAGAAATTCTACATTAGGATCATATACAGACGATAATACGAGAGTCAGCCTAATGAAAACATTAAATGTTTTACAATATCTTGAAATTTTATATCACTGTGATGAAAATTTGCAATATTAATAGTGCAAGGAATATACAGTAGGTAAAAGAGGAGTATAGAGAATCAAGTGACTTCATGGTAGTGATGTAAAGATGATCGCCTAATGGCGAAATGACAAAAAAACAAGTAATATAAAAAAAAAAATAAAGTCAATTCCTACTTTTTTTCACTATATTGCAGAAAGTCTGTTATAAATAATTTTCATTCATTTTTTAAGTTTATCTGGCACCATCTATTGGTAGAAATATGCAACTTAAATCTAAAAAAACTAAAATTAATTAATTAAATTTAATTACTGAACTAATATTTGAAAAACTGTATTCATATCAAGTGTCATCCACTACAAGTTTAAAAATGTATTTGAACTTGAGTGGATGATTAAAAAGTATTTTATTAACGATTGAAAATTTGAACAAGATATATATATATATAGGGTGAACGAGAGCTAATAGAAGGAATTGGAAAAAGAACAGCATTATGTTAGAAATTTTTTGACAGTTGAAATGCTCTTTGTTGAAATGTCCATGTTGTTTTATTCGAACATTAATTTCAGTGTGTTTTAATATTCGAATAAAATAACGTTGATGCATTTGTCACAGCAGTAAGTATGTGAGGAAAACAGAAAATTAAAAATGGCGGGACATCTGTGAATGGCACTCCTCAACAGCAAGACCAGAGAGCATTGCTGAAGTTAAAGTGTTAAAAATCAAATATCCCTGAGTAAATGTGGATGAAATAGCCAAAATTTTGGGTTCATTTGGATGAAAAGTACACCGAGAGGTGCCTGATGCTATCCCAGTTAACCAAAATAATATTTAACCCGGTGGAATTGAGACACTTTATAAGCGTTGCAGATCTAGTTTTATGCCTGAGGGGAATTATATAGAAAAATTGGTGCATACATGTTACTAATTTGTTTAAAAATTTATTTCTTAATCCTTTTTTTATGGTTTTCATTTAATTTACTCTCTTATATCATTATATTACTGAATTACTCAAACATTAAATGTTTCACAATCATAATCCTGTTAAGTATTGCATTAATCTGATATTTATTATAAAAATCTGCAAATGAACATTAAATTTAAAAAATAAAAATAAATTCTTTACTCTAAGTTGATTTACTTTTCTTTTTACCAAATTCGATTTATTTTATTTAGCACTTTTTTTCTGAAGGTAAACGTAATTAATAAAATAATTAATTGATATATGTTAGTTATTTTCCCGGTATTTTTATTGACTGAATGAAACTTAATTTAAAACTGATCATTCTTATAGAAATCACGAAATATTAGATTTCTTTATTATGAATTACCCTTAGGTCAATTAAAATAATAACAGCAATTTATACGAAATTTTTTTTTAATTAGATATGGTTAACACATATATTCGTATAAATAATCTTTCTAATTAAAAATGAAATTGATAATCTTTGTTGAACTTTCGGAACTGTTTATTCTGATATACATTTCAATGTCTCATCCACATATGTATTTTTTTTTTTTTTTCATAATTAATCATATTAAATTGAAAAAATCGGATGAAACTTCTTTTAACAAAATATGCTGTATAATTTTTAGTTTTTATAGGAATATTTCTTTCCTGTAATTACTTTATTTGTAATGAAGCTTCAAAATAACGAACTTCAACGATTTTCAAATTAATTGAAATGAAAACTGCAATTAATCATTCTGTTTTAAGTTTATCAAATAAATTTCTGGGGGAACGGAAAAAAAAAAATATGGTGCATTTTAATTAATTTGCGATTCCATTTATATTTATTGAAAAATAATGTGCATTTATTTTATCTGCAAATAATTTATTAGATTAATATTTGCTAAATTGCATTAAATGAATACTCCAACAGGGACCTGAGCATAATATGTTAATATATATTTACTTATAAGTGCATTTTGAAATGAAGTCAATTGAAAACTATTTAATTAAAAATTTTTGATGTATTTATAAATTTTTAATTTTTTGTTTTCTTTATATTTATAATTTCAAGAATGTCTATTATCTGATTAAAATTATATATATATATATATATATATATATATATATATATATATATATATACAATATAATATATATATATATATACAATATATTATATATATATATATATATATATATATATATATATATACAATATATATATATATATATATATATATTATACATATATCTATATATATTGTAACATCTCGGCCTATACTAGACCTATAATGGCTTTAAGAAGAGGGCCACTTTCAGGTTCATGTGAAAACTTTATTTTTTATTTACAAACATTAAATATATATACAGAACTCTATTTACATAAAAAAAGAAAATTAAAGATAATTTGATTCACAAGTGCAGTTCACTCCAAGGTCGGAGTTTTTCTTAAGTCTGCATCGAATCTATTTCACAAGGTTGCGGCAAACATCACACGGCGTGATAAACGAAACCACAAGGAAACTCCGGCCTGTTTCTGTCACTTCAGAGAAAAAGAGAAAAACAAAACTCTTTGTCGACTCGTCGCAGAACTCTCTTCTTTTCTTCTCCAAAAACCTTCCTTTAACAATATCTGTTTAATGGAGGGGTAGGTCAGCTTCCCTCACTTCTTATCGGAGTAGACACTTTTTCAGTTCATGGTTCAAACACCAATCCCGATGTAACAATTCATGGTGTAGTCCATTTTCCATGTATTAAGGTCGCACAGACAATCGCTAATTTCATGAGGTCTCATTATCCATGACACTGAATATCTGCTATCAGATTTGAATTGAAGTAGTTTAGTAGAAAGCACTAATTGTATGTAATATAACTGTCTACAACACTGCTTATCTGCTGACAAATTTGAATGATAGGTGGTTATTATGTACTTGCTAAAAGAATATACATTCCTCTCTCTTGGGAACTAAATGATACAACACTTCCAGTGTGAAGAATGCTACAATATATATATAATTCTAGAATGTTAGTTTTTTTTTACATGGGAAATATTGTATTTTACATAATTTCCCACGATCAGTCCCTAACGCGTGCAAAGTGAGAGTTAATCAAATCCAAAAGACTTCCAGATTTAATTATGCCAAAATTACAGAAAATTCAACTTTTAATCAAACAATTATAGCAATTTTTTTCAATTTTAAAACATTTACTTCAATGTATGCCATTTGCAGTTAATAAACCTGTGCTTTTCTGAGAGAGTTAACAATTACATTGTTTTTATTAAAATTTACGAAATAAAAAAGAATGAACTCACTGAGTTAAATTTTTTTTTTTTAAATATTCACCCGTTTTTACACCCATTCAATCATAAACACCATTATCACCATCAAAAACACTAAAAATGTGACACTGGTGATCAAAAAAAAAAAAAAAAAATCAAATACCGTTTTAATAGCCTTTTAAGATAGAAAAGGATATAAAAGGCTATTAAAACGTAAGTAATTTGAGGTACAATAAAAAATAACAGCTTGCACAGAACTCCCTTAACATTTTATCAAAAATATACTGCTGCATTTATTCCAGCATACTACAATATTTATGTTTGTTCAGTGGATTTTAGAACTTTCTGGAATTAAGATAAATCGTTCCAAAGTTCTAGAAATCTGCATTATATATATTCATTGCTGGAAGTAAGTGACATGAACAATTTTGATTCATATTTTTTTTTCAAAGTGTATACCAACTTATAGTAATTTTTATAATGTGTTAAATCTCTTCTAAATAACAATATTAAGAAATGTTTTGTAATTTTTTTAACATTTATTCCTTATAAAAGTATTTATCAATGAGTAATTCTTACAATTTGCCATCATTTTGTGATGATTTGCAATTTATAATAGTTAAAGTTTCAAGACTCAAATAAAACTATATACAACATAAAATTGAATGTGTTTTAGTAAAGATAAATTTACATTTAAGACATTATATATATTTTTAATGTGTGGAATCTTTTCTATAAAAATATTCCCTTTAGTAATTTTAATTAGTTTCTTAAGAATATTGATAAAGAAGTAAAATATTTGAGAGAAAATTATTAATTAAATTATATAACGCGAAATAGAATTTACAGTCTATGACATATTAGAATCATAATGCAAGAGAATATGAAACCTATCATATCACACTGTGAATATAGACTTTACGAAATCCAATAAAGCGTTAGATCACTTTGAATAGCAAACAAATCTCACTCTGTTAGATGGTTTCCTATTCAACTGCAATGATATAGTATGAATGGGTTAATTTAACCATCACCTGGAAAGTTAATTAATTAAATCAAATAGGGAAGTGGTTCTTCAATTTTGGGTCACGACATTTAAGGGAGAAAATATCATTTTGGAAAAGAGTCGTGGTGTATTTTCCCAAGATAAACATTCAATTCAAGATAAAAAAAAAAAAAAATTGAAAAAAAGTGGAAAGCTGTTCTTTTATAGGGATACGAGAATTTGAGAAACCTTACAACATCAATGGTTTATCTAGAGAAGGTCACAAATGTCCTTTAATTATAAAATAATTAATAATTACATAATGCATGTTCATATTGATACTCTCTTTTAAAATAAAATTAAAAACGGTAGAATAAATGGATTGATTAAACTCAAGAGATTGGAAAATGAAATCAATTAAGGTAGTGGTTCTCCAATGTTGGAGCAAGACTTATTGGAAAAAAAGGGGTGTGGAGCATTTTTTTTTTTTTAAATTAACATTATTCCATCTTAAATAAAATAAAAACTATCAAAAAATTGAAAAATGTAGATAATTTTTTAGGAAGAAAGAAGCTGTTAAGAACAAGTCATTATCAATTAATGTAGAGAAGGTGACAAATTTATTTTTTTTATTATAAAGACAATTACAAAAAAAAAAAAAAAAAATTAAAGTTATTATAAATAATAATAATAAATTTTTAATAAAATTATTCATTTTAAAAAAGCCAAAGCAAATTAAAATATCCCAAATACAACTAATAACACGGAACTTATAAAGACTGTATATTTTATTATTAAGAAGGAGCTCAAACATATGTGATTCGCTGAATTACTGGGTATTATTTTAATAAATAATCTTCATTATTTCTTATATTTTCTCCCAAATTAAGTAAAAGTATATTTCTAACATAAAAAATATATTTATCACATATTTTTAACAGTTTGAAAACGTAATTTACCAATAGTAATAAAATTATCTGTTATATATAATATAATCTACTACGAAAGCAGAAAAATGATTTCTAGTTGAATATTCTATTTCAGAAACTATAAGAATTTTAAATTGCATCCTTTGAAAAAGTAAAATTTTATTGAATTGCTTAACTCGTTCAGCTGCCTGAACGAGACGTAAACAGTCGCGCTAATCTGATTCTAAAGTGTTCTCTCTTGACTCGGACACATTTGGGGAAATTTTTGTCTAGCGGGAATTCTCATTCTATTTCTTCTTACCGGAAATGGTCTAACCTTCAATGCCTCGATGACATTTGGGTGGTTTGCAGAGAAAATAACTATTAAATTGCGAGTTTGTTTCTTTTCTTTTTCACTTCTGTATATCGGGGTAGCTATAATTTTTAGACATATTTCTAACTTATAGTTTTCAGTTGTTCATTTTTGTAAACCGGATATTTTTACATTATAGACTTCAGATAAATTAGCCAGCCAGAATGAGATAGAAAAACAAACACAAAACAACCCTAGAGGAACACATGGCTAAAAGAAGAATTTCACCTGCAGATTGATTTCCATCGTGACGATTAAAGAAATGTTAAAAAAAAGTTACCGCTAACTGCGTTAATCGATCATTTTTATTAAATATAATGTATAACCATTATTTTCTACTTCTCATATGCACAAATACATACATTTTTGTACGCGTTAAGAACAGTCTAGATAAATAAAGCAATGCCTCAGAGCAATGGAGTTCAAGAATTTTTAGACTTCAGGTAATATTGAAATTAAATTTCGTTGACGAATTTCTTTTCTTCTTTATTTTCATGAATTTCTTTTCTTCTGAAGAATTATAAAAATTAATTTCAGTAGTTTTATGTTTTTTTTTTTTTCAAAAAAGGTTTCTTTTGTTAAATATGCCAGTACTCATGCCATATACCTCAAATATGCCAGTACTCATGCCATATACCTCAAATATGCCAGTACATGCCATATACACAAATATGCCATACACGTCACTTTAAAATCACCATATACCTCACTCACCTCAAATATGCCATATACGTAAATATGCCATATACCTCACTTTAATTGAATAAAAAACGAAATGATTTAGCATTTCATACAATTAAATCAGTTCTTTTAATAATTTTTTATAGTTAGTCCAGGAGAATATTTGTCATTTAAAATTTGTACTATCAATTTTTTTTAAATTTAATTTAGCTAAATAATAATTTGCAAATTTTAAGTTTGGACTTCTGAAATTTAGCAGCTCTCTTTCGCAATGAGAATAAAAATTAAAATATACACATTTACTATGAAGTATAACTGATAATTGTTATTTAAGATTTTAAAATTTTTTACTTACATTGTATATTCATGCAAGATGAAATCGGACATAACTTAACTCTGAAGTTCGTATAAATTAAAATGAAACAATTATTTACGATATATTAGAAAATTAGTTACTATCAAATAGGTAAGACAGTTTAACTCCAAAATGAATACATATCAACGATGGTTTAAAATTAAGAAGAACTTGCACATTTTAAAAAATCGTATTTTTGTACGTTCATAATTACATGGATATATTAAGATTCATTAAATATTTCTTGAGATGAGAGAGATTTATGAGAAATTTTACCGAGATATTTTTTCTTTATGCAACATCTTTCTGTGAAATCCAATAGAAATAAGAAATTTAAAAAACAAGAGAGATACATATAATTTTAGGCAGTGATGCAAAAATTTGTGCATGCTACAATTTTGCAACAGATAATATGGTATTCAAAATTGAATCATTGAAATACAATGAGAAGAATATAAGAAATTTGATACAATAAAGCAACTTTTATGGAAAATACGGACTAAAATAAGCAAGAAAATTAACAAAATATTTGAAAATCCTGTTTTTGAAATCTTTCGAGTCATGTAAAAAGATATAAATAAATTGAAAACTAGATAATTTTATAGTGTCTGGCGACATTAAAAAATGAAGTTAGTGATTTTCTATAGTGTTCTTAATTTATGCATTAAACTTATTATCATTTCAAAAGAAATTGTACTCAAAAGATATCATGTTTACGTTTAAGGACAATAGGAAAAACATTGCCTTGGGAAGTTCTTGCATCATGACATGAACGCAGACCAAGAATTTGCGCTATTTTTAGAAATAAGAAGAAGCCATAAACTGTATACATCAAAACTTTTCCTATTCTGCGTTATTCAGCGACTTTGAAAAATAAGTTTTGTTTTAATATGTACTATGGATTTAGCCATATTTTTCAGTCTTATATAGTCTCCATGTAGCAGTTTTTCTTACTGGAAGAGTTTTGGCATTTCATTCTCAGGAGAAAGGAATATATATTCTTTGACAAGTACACAATAACAACTTATCACTTAAATTTGAAAACAGATAAACAGTGTTGTGAGTAGTTATCTTACATGCAATTAGTGTTTTGTACTGATTAGAACAACCTGTCACTCAAATCTTATAGTAGATATTCAGCGTCATGTATAATGAGACCTCCTGTAATAAACGATTGCATGTGCAACCTTCACATGTCGAAATGGATGAGGGAGTGTTGCATAAAGAGGAACAAGCCTTAGAACAGCACGTTGATAATTTCCACTTTTCTTTCACTCAGACATTTGGGTGAATTTCTTGGCGGATTTTGCAACATTCGTTAAAATCAGAAGGCAAACAGTTTAAATGAATAACCACCAAATTTTGGAAGATGAAATGAGTTATGAATCGTGAAAAAGCAAGTTGTTAGAGACAGAGAAATGTGACCCAAATTAGAATTTAATTCCAACTTGGGATACATACTGAATTTGCAGAGATACAGCCTGTGCAAGGGTATCCAAGAGCCACGTTGGCAGATATCAAAATTTGTCCATGATATTAAGAAGCAACATGAATTCAATAGCTTATTGGCTGTGTTTAACCTTCTTGCCGCCACAGGAACCCGGGCTTCGAGGGTTACTATTTCCGGAAGCTTACTACGCTAGTGATACGCACACGAGAGTGTACAATGTGTAAGAAGATATGCTGTTTGCTTTCCACCTCATTTCAGTACACGGAATATTTCGTTCAGCACCCTACGGAGAACATCAGCTTTAGACCAGACATTAGTGGTGGACTATTCTATTTACTGAAGAATCCCAAATCACCTGTTCTCGACATGCGTTCATCTGGTGAAAGCCATTAAACCATCTTTCTGTTCATCAACTTTCTAAAAAAAATAACTATGTTATCAAAGGTATTGTGAACTGGGCAGGAATTATGTTGAAGGGCGGACATATAGCCATGTCTTTTCAGAGGCTCTTGCGACTGCTGGGAAGTTTAGGAGGAGATCTCCGAGCCCCATACTCACACTTTCATTGTGCAGTGTTCTCCGGGAGTTCATTATTATTCACGATGACGCTCTTCCACATAAGATTCGTCTCATTCATTTGAAGAATTTGTTTGTGGAAATCTAATATATTGAACGCAAGGATTGGCTAGCCAGACTTTCAGATCTAAATCCTATAGAAGATGCTGTTGGGATGACAATTGTAACACCCCTTCCATGCCCAAAAACTGGCCAAGACAAAATTCCACAGATTCATGCCTGATTTCAAGTATGAATTGATGTTGTGACTGTTTCATAGTAGTAAAAAGGAAAATACCACATATTAAACCACAAAATGCCACATATGCACGATCATGTGAGTCTACCATAATCTTTTGTGTTAATAATTTTTCGTACTATTATATCCATATTTAGTTTTAGTAAATACTGTAAAAAACAAATTATATTTTTAGTTTAAATGTGTTCAAATATTTCTGGAGATGATGAACAAAAAATGAAAAATCTCTTAATTTTAGAGAAAATAACAACAATGTAATTTATGTATTCGTGTATGTAGAAATTTATTTTATAAAAAAAAATGTAATAATTGTCTTGCAATAATTGTTTTCTCTACGTATCATAATTTGTTGTAATTAAAAAAAAGCTACTTCCAAGATTTACCCCTATGGCAGCTGTAATTAGAGCGAGTGCCTACTTTACTATTGGTAGACAATAGTTTTCTTCTTTTGAACTCAATTTTATTCTATAACGATAAAGTTATACCCCGGATATTCAAACATTCACGATTGATAAAATGACATGTATGTCACCATTTAAACAAATTTTACCTACATTCAGACTATTAATTCTAACTGAAATTTGATTTATTTATTCATGAATAACTTTTGTGAAAGCAGTGACGTTTAATTTCCTCGTAACTACTTCTAAAAATAAACAATTAAATGGTAATAACATTTATGGTTTTCTAAAAAGTAATAAAATGATTTTGAGCTAATTTAATAGTTTTTAAGTATTCCTACAAATTACGTAAGCGGTATAAAAGAAATAAGTAAAACCTTTATGTAGGGTAATAAATAAAGTTCTGAATTAAATGCAGTTTTCAATGTCAGGAGTGAAATGTTACAATTTAATTAACTTAGAACCTTATTCCTCTTCTTGTATACCTAGTTAAGATGCATAATTATAACTTGCTGATTCGCTGTATTTAATATATAGCAACCATGCAACAGTAAGAAGAGATCAGTAATCAAATGTCCTAAAAGTAAAACTAGTTTCTCAGCTTGCAAGAGCAAAACGTTTGCAAAACGTTTCCTTTTTTGGAGGTACGTGCTAAGGTACCACTACTTTTAAAAACGAGTTAAATTGGTATATATATTGGAAGAACACCTAATAACTACAGTCTGATTGTCTGGTTAAGAGACTTTCAGATTTTTACCATTACAACACTCAAGTGTTGTCCTTCAAAGTCTTCTTCGAAGACATTACTATCCCTCTCTTGTGGCTGAAATACAGTGTGATTATTATTAAAGTCCCACTTTCAAATTGCTGTAAAAAAGAACCACTTCGCAACAATGAGTTCAAATTTGAACTGAAGATACTTTGAAGAAGGGGGAAATGGTATAGCATCAAAAAAAAAGTTCCACCGATTTTTCCCATCCAATTTGGTATGACCTTGCCGTGGTGGATGAGCTTTCCGCTAACAATGTCACAACTGTCGAATGACTTGGAAGTCACTTTTTCTGTCAAAAACGAAAACAATTAAGCATATTGGATACACAGTTGGTTTTTAATGCAACTCATTCCAAATACGTTGTAATTTCGATTCAAAATATCACTGGCAGCCGAATTCCCTTTCTTTTTGCCACTTACAGCGCCATCTATTAATACAATTTGAACTTTTGATGCAGTACCGTTCCCTCTTTTTCAAGTATCATCAGTTCAAATTTAAACTCATTGTAACAATTGGTTCTTTTTTTTACAATATTTTGAAACTGGGACTTTAATTATAATCACCCTGTATATAATATCCTTGTGGTGCAGGAATAAGGTTGAATCTATTATAATTTCTTCTTATGAGTTGAAAATGATGAAAAGTTAAATTTCTTGGTATAAACATATACACGTATAAAACATTACCGAGGGACAATACCAGTATGTTTCTGAAGAAGTTTCGAAAACTAAAAAAATATGATTAATTAAATTGGAAATTTCTACAGTATTTAATGCTAATAAAATTTTCTTCAAATAAAACTTTGTGGTAAAAACAACAACTTATATATATTTCAAAATGAGAAAAGAACTTAACGAAAGTCTGAAACAAACCTAATTGGAAAAGTATTATAAATATTTTAGTTTTTAGATTCCTTAGATACAAAAATTCCACAGAAGATAAAATATTTTCAAGGAAATAAAATTAAATGTTAAATATTAAATTGATTGCATCTCATAGAAAAACCGGAGCAAATATAATTTGTGTTTCTTTCTTGACTGTAAAAACAATTGGGTTATAGGAAGCGGCCAAGCAATACTCAAGAGTAAAATATGAAAAATAATGTTTCCTTATTATGTATTCTGAAGTGGGTAATATTTGTTCACAAAGGAAATAAACGACAAGACGTACAGTAAAAAGAAATCGTAGAAAAATAATTGCAAGATTAACAATGAATTAATAATTAATGATGTTGCCCTATGGATTTACTCAATATTGTGAACTCCTAGACGCTATTGTATTGTTCAAAAGTTTTTGAGACAAATGCACTAATTAGATATACAAAGCATATATAATAATTGTTGCAATGAGGTATATATAAACAAATGAAGCTTTTTTTAAAATCTTTTGGCGTTAGAAACACTAATGAAGTTTTATAACAATACAATTCAGAATTTGTTTGCTGAAATATGTTTGTTGCAATGAATTTGTTTTGAATATCATTTTATTAACTTTCTCACATATGTCAGAGAACACATTTATGTATAACTGATACTGTTTTTAAAAATAATCAGCTGAAATAATTGCTTTACAGAAAATATCAAAGTGTAAAGCATTATTATAAATAAACTTATAATTTTAATAATTCTTTTTGTGTTTAATTGTTTTGAACGTAATTGGTAAATTTGTTTTCATACAAATCATTCAATTACTGAAGTGTTGATGAAGTTTTTTTGTTATTAATTTTTCCTGATAAATGTTAGATAATATAGTTAAATAACAAATATTTAATGATGAGAATAATGCAATATTGTAAGTGTTTTATATAAATTAGTTGTTCTACGTATGCACTACAACCAAAGATAATTCCCAAAATTGAAAGTTTACTACTGATATAAGTTTATTTTAATATGCATTGTCGTAAAAAATTATTTTATGCATTTTAATTGTTTGATTGTAATGATAATTTAATATTAGTTTTTAAGCTCTTTTGTTGTATTATTGAAATGTTTTTAAAATTTTGAATTTTATGAAAGTGCACAGTTCAGTGATATCACGCAATGCGAATTACAATGTTTTATAACAATAAGCCTGAATGCCCGACTCCTAGCCTACTGGTAACTTTTTGAAGCTAGCACATTACCACTGATAGGTTCAGTTTCGAAGCTATTGTCGGACCCTATTGCAATGTCTGATTTCAGAAACCATGTGACTCGATGGTGATTATGTCAATGTGTGTACAGCATCACCTCTTTGCCTGGTGGGAGTTTTTCAGTTTTGCCCCCATACAAGGCACAAATATAGGGAAATTATTTCTAAAAGATATCACGAAAGGCAGTGTCTTTCGCTCAACATCCGTCAAAGGTTGTTAGGCATGAGGCTCACTAATGTTCGACAAAAGAAAAGGAACACGAGTCTTTCAATGTTCAACAACAAAAAAGAAGCCTGGATATAATAAGCGATTAAAATTATTTGCCTGTATATGCGACGAATGAGTACAAGCAACTCATAAAATTTTATTTAGAAATATTTTTTTTTTGCATCTTTATTCGTAAAAGAAATTTGAATTAAATTTCAATAACAAATAAATGTTTCAAGTCAGAAACGTTCAACAAAGGGCACAATCATTCAGGAGGAAAATATCCAAGGAATAATTTAATTTATTCCAAAGTATACGCAGACATATGGATACGTTATGAGGATGTTGTGAATCTGTCTTAGGAGTACGGTACTCACGGTTTTTAATGTATCCCTACATTTTCATGTCTTCAAACGTTTTCTGCAGCAATACATAAAAAAAGTGGCTTAATTATGAAGATAATTTTACTCCCTTTGATATCTATATTAAAAAAAAAAAAAAATTCCAAAGGAGACTACAAAATTCGATTTCTTTCCCCTACTGTGCATATTCGCAAAGCAATTTAAAAGTTTTAAGTTAATCATTTTGATTTTCTAAACAACTGAAACGTTTTTGATTTATGCATTGAAAGTATGATCTTTTTTTTTAACATTGGTGGGCTTCGAGTTCCACTGATGTAGCCATACGAACAGCACACCGATGAGTGATAAGGGATAACATTGCCCTCCAGGAAGACTTTTTAGGGTAACTACCCACATTTGAGCATAGTTTAAGGAAAAACCCTGAAAACACTAGCCAGAGACCTTGACTATCGATGCTAGACGCTATACAAACATTATTACAATTAACATCGAATCTCCTCGTTTCTGAAAATAGTAACTGCAACTGACACCATCAGTAGATTTTGATCTGAGTCTTCATGCACGCTCCTTGAGCACGTTACTACTGGACTGCAAGTCGGGTAAAACAGCAGTTGTAGCCTGTATTTCAACAGTTTAAATTCAAGATAGAAAGGTGCATTCGGACAAGATTATATTGAGTTTGGCTGACTAGTTGCTTGACTTTCGATAATAATAGATGTCGATGTATATTATTTTTAAAATTCCTTACCTTATTCATCATTTAATATTAGCATAATTTATTTAAGCACTTGATTAAAAATATGGGAGTTGGTGAGCAAAATACTTAGTTGTGACAAATACATAATAAATGGGGAAAAGTTTATTATTAAATGAGTAGAATAAGAAATAGAATGAAATAAAACTACTTTCTGACATTTAAAAGTATTCTTTTCTCCTAAAGAGAGATAAATATATTTGATCTCATTATCACTACCATTAAGGAAACCAAATCACTTGAGAAAATACTACTTGCCTCTAAAATGCTAGATATATTAAGCGAAATAAATTCTTTAAGATATTAAGCTAGCATTTTCGCGTGATTTGTTAACTCAGCACGATTTCTCTTGATTCTTTTTATGCACGTGGTAGAATTATCCCCTCGCTTCCTTTTAGAATATACTTTGATAACAGATTGGCTCTTAGGTATTCTAACTTTCATCATCACTCACTAAAGTATTCTGTACTCAGGCTCTTTTGAGTACTTCTAAGTGTGGTTTAACGACTGCTTTGAAATCCTTTGCTACAAAATTCAAGCAAGAGACACGTAGGCAAAAAGGTCCGCATTCAACTTTTACTACAAAATATAATTTGCAAGGTCTTTGTTGAAGTAGGATATTTTTGAATAATTTTTTATTAAAAATAAACTCACGTATTAAAGTAATGCCACGAAAATAGAACTGTCAACATTTCTCAACTTGTAAAATATAGTAAAGTATAGTACAAAAAGAACTCTTTTAATATTAACAGTATATATTATACATTATTACATGCATTATTCAGTATACATTAAGATTCATTGGGTATGAATAATTTTCAATCCGAGATTTTGTGATTAAAAATTTATCTTTTTCTTTCCAATTCCACCTTTTAACTCTAAATTAACGTTGTTGAATAACTAACTATCATTAGAACCCAGGTTTGGTTTGTCGCTCTACGGTTATTTTTGTGCACACTTTAGACTAATTAGACCGGAATCTACAAATTAAAGTGGATTCCGAACTACTAACAAACATCCATGCCCCGTCAAGCTAGAACCCAAGGGAAATTATGTACAAAGCATTTGTTTTTGGCGATATACTAAGTTTTTGTATTAAGAAATATTGTTTCAATTCACATTGCCGCATTGGTTTGAAAGCATTTTACGATATTACAGTTAAATATTTTTCTTTATTCATCATTAATTATGTAAATTCAAGCAATTATTCACATTGCTAGTTTATGCAAGGATACAATTTGGACAATAGTTGCCTTATGTTTAAAGTTTTTTCCCCATAAAAATATATCGTTTTCTTTTTCATATTCCATCTTTTAATTCCAAATTACCATTGTTAAATAATTAATTATCATTAGAACCACGGGGAAATCATTTACAAAGTGTTTGCTTTGGCGATATAATAAGTTTAAAAAGAAATATTGTTTCATTTTAAATTGCCGCACTGTTTTGAAAACATTGTACAATATTATAGTTACCTATATTTCTTGATTCTTCATTAATTACGTAAGTTCAAGCATTTATTCATATTGTTATTGTATGAAAGGATAAAAATTTAACCAATAGTTGTCTTATGCTTAAAGTCCCCTGTCTTTCACATACATAAAGACCTGATGCCCAAGCGGTTAGCTGTCTGGCCTTTAGTACCACAGGTTTCAGGTTCAAATCCTCGATATTTGTTAGTGGTTTGAAAGCCTCTTTGAACTCTAGGTCCCTGTATAATTAACTCTAGTTTACAAAAAATGACTGTAGACAGAGAAAATGACAGAGTAAACCAATTTCAAACCTTTTTGTGCGAGAGAATAAATGCGCATAAGAAATATCTTGAAACTTCAAAAGTAGCTATAAAAATATATTATTTCTAACACATTTAAAAATTATGCAGTAAGTAGGGAAAAGTAGGCCCAAAAAGTAGTACTACTAAAAGTAGTGCAGTAAGTAGGCCCTTAAAAAGTTCCACATAGAAAATATGTAAATCAAAACCTCACTATGCAGCACTATCTCACATCTAAGAGAGTTTTTGCATAACGTTTTTTTATCGCCGATATTTTTCTTCCTAGCGCGCATGCTCATAGGAATAGCTCAGTAGTGCAGTATTACAGATACGCATGCGCAATAGGTACAATGTTTCCTATGAGCATGCGCGTTAGGAAGAAAAAATAGCGGACAATAAAAAACGTTATGCAAAAACTCTCAATATTCATGGTAATGGGGTGACATATATATATATATATATATATGGGCCATCTATTGAATTTTTGTAACTTGTATGTTATTTTTAAAAGGTTATTAGTTGTTTTATTTTTTTAATTTATTTTTATTTATAATATGTATTTGATGGAATTTTTTTATATATCGCACAAAAAAATTCACAGATAAAAAACAAAGCAAAACAAAAAATATTATATAAAAACAAGTTTGACTGTACATAATGAAGTTGAATGCTTGTGTTGCAAGCGTTCAGATTCTTTAGGCCGTTGTTACTTAATATAACATTGAGTGGATGGGAAAATGTGATTTTCCTTAATGAGATAAAAATGCACTAAATAATTTTGGAAAAAGAGCAGCGCTTGGGTTAAATTTAATTACACATAATTAATCAAATGTTACAATTTATTTCTATACTTTGTATATTAATTATTATTTCTTAAGAAGTTACATTTAATGATAATATTTTTAAATCATTGCGGTGTAAGCGATTTAAAAGAATACCGCTCTTCATCTAACGCTATAAAATTTTCTAAATCTCAAAATTTAATTATAGGAATGTCTGCTTTAAATTAATGTCGTTACCTTTGATTTAAAAAATTAAATTACATTTCTAATTAAACTTTCTATATCGGATCATTGCAACCGAAAATAAAATGAATAATATTCTATTGAAGAGAGAACAAATAATTTTCATACCAATACCTGAATGCGCATAAACTTCTATATTTATTTAGGAATTTTGTATTTATCGATTTATTTTTTTTCCATCTATATAAATTGGTTAAAAATAAAGAAATAAATCATAATTTCTTTTAATCATAATTTATGTTTTACATTGAATTTGTATTGTATTTTTTGAGAATGAAAATTTTAACTATTTGATCTTGCTTTCATTGTTTTTTTTTCATCTTGGTGTCATATCGGGAAAAGACGAATTTAGTCCCGAGCGAATAATTCTGACAAAAATATATATTTCTTAAGTTATTCAAGTCTTGGAAAAATCACGGATGTGTTTCGTTCTTTATAACGAATATTTCACTTAAAATATTTTATAGAAATTGGATTTAGTTTTAAAGGAATAACAATGTTTATTGCCATTACAAAATAAATGTTTTGATATTCATTGTTTATATGATATTAGTGTTTTTTAAATGAACATATATACAAATAAATGGGTCTTTGAATGATTTTAACACTGCATAATAAAACCATTTATTACATTTTCAATAGCTTTGTTGTGTATATTTTTATATTTTAAAAGTTATGCGAATTGCAGGAACTTATTGGAACTGTCTCCATGATAAGTTTCGAAATATACAGTGGATAAAAAAAGTATGGGCAATTGCCTTAATTTATTCATATTGACAAATAAATAAAATGTTATGCAATTTTAGCTGCCGTAATTAAATACAAGACATCTTAGATATATAAAAATAGTAAAAATTTTATTTTAATTTGCATTTTCTATGATTTTTTTCTTTCAAAAACGAAATATTTGCATGTCAAAAAGTATTGGCAAAGTTTTAACTGCTATGCAAATTTTGTTACATTAAAGTCACGTGTTTCGACTGATAAAAAACTCTACCGGTATAAAGTCTGCAAAACTACTCCAAAAATGTCTATGCATTATTTTGCCATTACTGCAGTAAAATGACTTCGAAATCGAAAGAGTTGGACGTTAGTGTTAAAAACACGATTATTAGGCTCAGAAATGAAGGTTTAACTTATCGTGCTATAGGAGTGCAGTTTAATATAAGTTTATTTACTGTCAGAAGTGTTGTAAAAAGTTCAAGGAAACAGGATCAACGGAAAATAAGACTAGAAGTGGACGACCTCGAATATTTTCTACAAGAGAAGAACGTGTCATTATTAACAAGGTTAAGAAAAACTCTAAAATAAGTGCACCCCAGATACCTAGAAATGTTGCTTTCACTTCAAAGACTTTCAGCGTACAAAGTGTACTGAATGTTTTACACGAAAGAAGTTATTATGGAAGGGCAGCTAGAAAGAAACCATTCATCTCGGAAATAAATAGGAGAAACAGGTTAGATTTCGCAAAATCCCACGTTGATTTATCTGAAGAGTTTTGGAACACAGTTATTTTTTCCGATGAATCAAAGTTTAACATTTTCGGCAGTGATGGACGACGATATGTGTGGAGGAGGTCAAATACTGAATTGGAAAAAGCAACATTCAACTGCTACTGTAAAACACGGTGGAGGCAGCGTCTTAGTTTGGGGCTGTATGGCAGCTAATGGAATTGGCAACCTGCATTTTATTGATGGTATTATGACAGCACGTACATATATTGACATTTTGCGCCATAATTTAAAAATCAGTGCTCAAAATCTTGGCTTGGGAACATCATTCGTTTTTCAACAAGACAATGACCCCAAGCATACAGCGAATCTCCCCGTGAATGGCTATTCTACAATGCTCCTCGCCAATTAAAAACCCCACCTCAATCGCCTGTCATCAATCCAATTGAAAATTTATGGCACCTGCTGGATCTAGAAATCAAGAAACATAAAATTTCAAGTAAAGAAACCTCAAACGTGTACTCTTGCAAGAGCGGCACAAAATTCCCAACAGTACAACAAAGACCTTAGTTTCCTCTATGAGAAATAGATTACAAGCTGTTATAGGTGCAGAAGGTATACATACAAAGTACTAAACATATACTGATTCTGTTTTCGCTCATAATTTTGTCAATTTCTTAATTTTGCCAATACTTTTTCTCATCATGTAAATTTTGAATTTTCTCGTAGATTTTGACTAAAAAAATATTTAAATAAAAATTTTGTTATATTTGTTTGTCTTTTCTCCTTCTGTAATCGCTATGTTAAAATAAAATTTGTAAACATACTTTGTTAGCAAATATGATCATTTATAGGCAATTGCCAATACTTTTTCTATCCACTGTATATATATTAGAAGTTTTTGTATGAGAGTAAAAATTTTTTTGAAAGGTTTTAACTTAGCACCCTGTCATTTTATTTTCTATATAAGAACAATTCCCTTTCATTTTTTTTCAATTTTTTTAAACCAAGTTTTAGAGGTCGCTTACCACTGTTGAAAGTCTTTGAATTTCAGGAAATAGTAGGATTGAACTAATTTTCTTTATTACATATCTCAGTACAATTTAAAAGAAATAAGGTTTGTTATTTATACTTATTTTTAAGACATTAATGCAGATTTCTTGGAGTCCAGGATATTTCCTTCTAAATTGCTTTACTAACAACAACAAGTATTGCTTTTTTCTTCACCTTTTGTATGACATTTATAGTACTCAGTAAAAAACCTCTCCATGTTCTGCTACATTATTTACAACTTTAAATAAATCAACTATCCTTTTTCTTTTCTTGTTGGATTTGCCTTCATTTCATTCTGCTATTTTTTTTTTTTTTTTTTTTGCAAATATTCCGTTATTATATTCATAAAAAAATCACTGAAAGGGTTTGTATGATTTTATATTAACTAACATTATCAGGACTACATCTGGTTTGATTTGTCACTCTACGGTCATTTTGTGCATATTAGGGTTAAACAGACCGGGACCTACAGTTTCAAGTTGATTCCGAACCACTGGCAAACAACCATGCCATCTCCAAAATTCGAACCTGAAGCCTGTTGCACCAAAGGCCAGAGCGCTAGGCACTTGTCCCATCACCTGGGCTCAGGATCGTTTGAAGGGTTCTTTATTTTTTCTTCCTTTTTTTTACAGTATCCATCACTTTTCTTTTTGTTTCTTGAGAAGCATAGTCGTCAAAATTGTAAGGGCAAGCTCCTCTGACAGGTACCACAAATTTTCAATAAAGTTACTCATTGTTCATTACGAAATTTCTTAATTGATACCTTCATACTGTTGAGATTTATTAAATCATTTTATGCTAATGCTGCTTGAAACCAGATGCTCACAACTATCCGAACAAGAATAATCTGTATTATAACTATAGATTCATTTTTTAGGACAATTTAAATTGATCTCTGAATAAATATGTTTTCAGTGAGTAAAATGCCTTTCCTATATCTATTGAGAACGATGTAATTTCCATGAATATTAAAACCTTATTCCTATATTGTTAACTCTCCCTAGAAATATGATGATGAGTTCTAAAGGTTCTTTATAGTCATCTATAGCCTAGAGCTCCTAAATTCATTTTTTCAAACTTGGTGATACTTGATATACTGTTGATGCCTTTTCATGAATTAAACATCGGGTATGGCATTCTGAAAATCGCTGTGAATAATGGAGCTCTACGAATTTTTAAATTGTTTTAACTCTCAATAAGGACACAAGCTCATCTTTAACCCTGTGTTTATTGAAGTTGTATCAAAATTCATACATTTTTTTTTTTTAAGCCTTCTGGGTTTTGTTTAAACTTTCTTCTAGTACTGTAGAATACTTAGGTTTATTTTGTTTTTATAATAGAAATAATGGGGAGAACTTCTCTTTTAGATGGTAACTTGTTTTGGCACAATGATACAGAAATTTGATCTGCAAGTCAAATATTTATAAATTGCCTTGTTAAAATTAACGGTTTACTAGTTAAAGCCATTAGTGAAAAGTGTTATAAACTAAAATATTAGTTACTAATTAACTATTATAATACTTATATAACTTTTTATTAGTCTTATTGTAACTTAACAATCAAACATGGCCAAAGATATTAGACAAATATGCTAAACTCATTACTGACTACAAACCAACCTTTTTTTAAATTGATTGTGAGTTGAACCTGTAGTGGATATAGGAGAGAAATGAAAACAAGGGGAAATACATTCTCCTGCATTCAACAGTTGTTATCGACTACTATTTGTGTGTTTACTAGTTTGATGTGCAGTTTATTCAAATTTTGGGAAAAACATGGAGTTTTCAAAAATATAAAACTTGGCAGAGAACCCTAATACTTATATTTAAAACATAAAACTTTTATGAAAGTAATTTTTAAACAAAATGGGAAGGTATCCCATCAAAATTTTAAAAGTTGATTCTTAAGGACAACCCTTATTTATATAGGCTCCTTAAACCCATCATATAAATTTTCCCTTTTAAAATTTCTCACATTAATTCTCGGCAGTTATCTGCCACCGAATTATCAATTAATGAAAGTATCATTTTACTAATTACATTTTTATGAGTTTTTCTAATAAAACAAACCAAAATTTTTTTTTCTAAAAGCTTATTGCCGTTCTGACGCCTTCAAATGAGAGGTTTTCAGTTGCATCTCACTGTATCTCATACCTAGATCAACAATCCCGTTAGAAGTTATGTTAGTTACATTAGATGGGGTGTAAATGCTTTACTACATCATTATTTCCCACGTCTAGCTGTACCTCTCTCCATTTCCAAGCTAAATTCTGGTTGGCTTTGAGAACAAAATCATGACTTTGGCTTATTCCTGAATTTATTGCCATTTAAAAATGACAAAAATAGCGTGTGTTTTTTAGCTTACTTTGTTGTTTTCTACCCTAATTGCTTGGTATTTTCCTAATTTCACCTAAATGTAACGCAAATGAGAGTTTGCTTTCTTGAGAGTCTTTGTAAGAGAATCTATCTCTAAAAAGATGCGATAAACATCAAAGTTGTGATTAATGAATGCGTCGACAAATTAATAAATTTGGGAAATTCAGTGGAAAAACTTGCCTATATTTAAAACATAATAAAGCATATAAATAAACCTATATTAAAGCAAATATTTTAATACCTGATTGAAATAAATATATCATAATAACTTTTAATAGGTCACACTTAAAATTATTTATGAAATGTTCTATAGTAAAGAGAAGACGAATCAAGTTTTCTTAAATTAAAAGAAACTATGAATCTGATGTCGAAATAAATTTAGTTAATATCTTTTTAATTTCCTTCAGCTAACTCAAATTTCTGGGTGAATTTAAGGCACACATTTTTCTACAACTAACACTTAAATGCATTTCAAAATGCGTAAATCTTTAATTACGGAATGAAATTTTAAATAAAATAATTGAATCTTTTAGGATTTTAAGATATTATATTATAAGAAATATTGATAAAATTTGTCATTTATCTAGCAATCAAAATTCAAAATGATCTTACTGTAAGCCATTTTATAGCAGTCTTGTATTTTATTATTATTTTTAACCTTAAAAAGAATTCATGGCAAATAAATATTTTATAGAAGCAACGATATATTTAATATGCGTGGCAAATAATTATTTCTCAGAAACAAATAAATTTTTATATGCATCACAATATACAAAAATAGTGAATTGACTTTAAATCTTATAGATGCATTATTTTTCATTTAGCTAAAAAAATTTTACCATTCTTTGTCTTTATACAATATTATTTCGCGTATTATTTGTTAACTTTAATACAGCCATCGCACTCCATTTGAAGAGCTCGAGTAGCAAAACCTTTCAACAAACAATTGGCTAAAAAAGGTAACAGAGCTGAAAATATCCAGATAAGCTGCTTTTTACCCCCTTCAAACATGTTTTTTCATCTAACTGCGAGAAATATCGTCTCCTGTATTAGCTCTAGCTATTTGGAAAGATCAAAAGCAAATTTCTACTTTCCTTGCGGGATTTGTTCCTGTCAAGAAATAGCGTAAGCTGTGAATGATGTCTCGCATTTGATGTCACCCACGATTACGTAGACTTCTGCCTGGAATATCTGCACGATGGAACGAAGACAAAAGTAGTTTACATTCGATTACGTAAAAGATTCATGGGAAAAAGTCGCATATAAAAATGTTTCTGCATTGAAGCATTTTGAACGTCACACACACAAAAAGTATTTTTATAAAGCCATGCGGGAATTTGCTTTTGAAACAAAAATAAAGGTATTTGACATCCAAAATGTAGACGTTGTAATAAAAGTCGCAAGCTGGTTTTTTGAACTCGTATGAAGCTTATTTGTTCAAAACGACTTGAAAATTTTAATATTTTTTTTTTTAATAAATTGGTATTTTATTGAAAACATTGTAAAATGGTGGATATTTGTTGTAAAAAATTTAGATCTATTAAATTATAGAGTTTCATTAAAATATAAAAAGAGCTGATTATAAATTTTGCGACAAAAATTTGGTTAACAGCTTTTTAGTTCGGTTAAAGCAAATTTATAATTGCGGAATGTAAAGTTGACAAAAAATTCTCCTCAATTTTCTTCTATTAATACCTTAATATTGATTAAAAATTTCATGAAACCCTAACAATCTGATGAACGTATTAACACAAATTTAAAAAGGTGTTAAGTTAAATTTAAGTTTGCACAGTAAAAGATCCATAAAACTAATTAAAAATAGGGGAATGCAATTGTAAGGATTCCAAATTAAAACAAGCTCAACTAGTTAACACGTATAGTTTAGAATGAAATTTTGTCTTTGAATTTAACTTACAGATCTGGGTTTATTACAGCATACAATTATCCTACTTAATATTAGTAAATATATTAATCATTTTGCGTCATAACATCTTGTCCAACATGTAAGGAATACATCGACACATCATTTAAATCCTCTTAAATATTTAGGAAAAAAAATGATGTTTCTATGAGCTGCACTGAAAGTTCAAAAATGGCAGGACTGTTAATTAATACCTACAAGACAGAGAACATACCTCTGGTATAAAAGAAAATGTTAGGAGATAAATCTTAGTCCTTTTCGCGATGACACAACAATTAACAAAAACTTGAAATGTGTTAAGCTAAATTTAACTGCTCACAATTAAAATTCATCTTGATAAATATTTAAATATAAAAATCTTCTTCGGCCGTTATAGATATTTTTATTTGGTAAATTAATTATTTTTGAATTACCTACAACTATCATTCAAATGATGCTTTAGGAAATCAAGAGATCTTTTGATTTCTAAAATAATGTGTAAAACAACTTAAAAGGATCAACTTATTTCTGTATTAATTTAAGTGTGTGCAGGTATAATTAGTCCATAAAACCAAGTACATTCTAGGGAAATTGCAATTGTTAAGCATGGCAAAAATAAAAAAGAACACAGCTAGTTAATATGTATAATTTAAAAATGAAGTATTGTCTTTGAATTACACATAAAAATCTGGTTTGTTTTAGCAATACCTAACATATTATCGGATACGATGGATAATAATAATCACTGTACAGACATAATCACTGTACAAACACTGTACATCATTGTTTTTATTATGAGTCTCTCATTGAAGTGCACAGCCTGTTTTGCACATCGAGTCCTTGAACTTCTTTCATCACCAAAGAATCAGTTACCACGCCCTGGGTATTATCCTTAATTAATTATTTAATGAATATCCTTCAAATGAGGCTTTATAAAATTAAGAGATCTTTTGATTCCTAAAATAATGTGGTAAAAAAAACTTGTAAAGGATAAACTTATTTCTATATTAATTTAACTGTGTACAACTATATTTATTCCATAAAACGAAACAAATTCTGGGTGATTGCAAATGTTAAGGATGCTAAAATAAAACAGGACACAACTAGTTAATATGTATAATTTAAAAAATGAAGTATTGTCTTTGAATTACATTTAAAAATCTGTATGTATTGTAGCACAACCTAAAATACATATTTTATAATTATCCTATTTTAATATTAGTAAATAATTAACCATTTCGCACCGCAGTCCAACATGTAAAGAATGCATTGGCACATCATTTAAATCCCCTCATATTTAGGGAAAATAACGATGTTTCTAAGAGCAGCAGCGAAAGTTCAAAAACGGCATTACTGTAAATTAATACCTACAAGAAAGAGAACATACCTCTGGTATAAAAGAAAATGTTAGCAGATAAATCTTAGTCCTTTGCGCGATGACACAACTCCCGAAGGGGCATTCTATATCACATGACATACAAAGGCCAACTCCAATGATAAGATTTTTGTATCCTACTCGTAATACGTAGATAGCTGGAAGCACTTTGCAAGTGACAGCAATGTAGTTAGTGTAGTGAAGTATCAAGAAAAAAATAGGAAAAAAAGGGGAACTAGCAATGAAAGCAATAAAAATAATCTTTGATGTGATGATTTGTTAGCTGAAAACGAACGGTACTTTCTTTCGCTGCAGGGATACACAGTGTAACATGTAAGTTCTTCTACATTTCCATTAACCAAATAGACATGCCTCCGAAATGGGGAACTGGATAATATATATACATAGAGTTTTTACAACTAAATGAGGAAATGTAAAATAAATTTTCGAGCTCAGATCATTACGGTGAAGATAGCGGGCTAAGATTCTTCAAATTCAATATGTCTCGAGGAGAAATCTCTTTCCGTAAGTTGATATTTGTACGTGAGACATATTTTGATTTCTTATAGGAAATTGAAAATTTTGAAGATGAAGCTTTAACGAGAATGATACATAGTTGGAGATTTCTAAGAAAAACTGTCTTTAAGTATCATACTTATGAGAAATATTTATGTTCTTGGTTGTATCTAGAACCTTATTACGTAGTGTTCAAAGAAAAATGATTTTCTGGAGATATTTTCTCTAACTGATTATATTTAATGTTTAAAGATAAATGTATATAGAGTAAAAAAAAAAATTTTTAGAAATGTTTTAGCTGATGTAAAATTGCAAGACTAAATAAATATACACAGAAGATATATTTTTTAAATTTGAATATTATTTTTTAAATAATGCCCCTAATTCAATTAATCTTAAAAATTTAATAGATGTTATAATAAAAATGCTAGTAACTTTACAATCAGGCAAAAATTTTATAACTTAATCAAGCAGTAACATGACTTTTTTAAAAAAAAAAATAAAGAGAAAAAAATATTATTACTCTGTTTACTGATATGGAATAAAAAAAATAGTTTTTTGCTTATTTATTATATGAATAAATATAATGCATGAATTATTACTAATATATTTTAAAGGACTGACATTAAAATTGTTACTTTAAAATAAAATATAAACCATTTTTCACTGCATACTTGTTACAAATAATTAGATTTATGGTGTTTAGACAAATGCATATAATTTTTAGTTAAAATTAAAAAGTAGTGCAAAATATATGTAGTGTCATTATTGTTATTATTATCTAGAAAATTTACTACTTTACTAGATTATACTTTTACTACTTTTACTACAACCTTATCTAGAAAATTGTAAAACCGATTTTGAAAATATGAAGTATACTTCTACAGTCATTATTAATGAGTTTTTAATACATAAATGAAACGCATTCAGAAAGTGTTTTGTAGTATGCAGTAATCTAGGGAAAGCTGTTTATTTTTAAATGGAAGGCCTTTTTCTTCCAAATCCATGAGTCACTTTAAGGGAAGTTATATAGCGGATTCAGTGTTATTCAGGTGCAAAAAGAAGGCTACTAAACTTAATTTTATTTTATTATCGCAATTTCAAATGAGCCTCTATTAATGGCATTTAGATTTCACATTTCCGTCCTCACCTCTTTAGTCCGGTCTACGAATTTATTGTAAGAATGGATGAGTTCGGATCAACATGAATTGTCGGGTTTCAAACTAAGATCCCGTTGTTTAGAGGCCTAACACGCTGTCCACTAGGTCGCTCGAATTTTAGAGAGTTGAAGTGTTTTATTCCAATTACGTCTTAAATAAATTCGGAGAGAGTGAAACAAAAATTGGAAAAAAAAATCATTTAGTGTAGTGTCATTAAATTAACACACTTTAATTTTTGTGTTTAATAATTTGTGAAATAATTATTCTTTATATTTGCTAAATGATGCGTTATAATTTATATGATCCGCTTTTTACCTATCAATCTGATGATTAATCTAATTGATTAATAATCTGAGGAATAATCTAGATAATTATTATAAAAGCTATTATTTCCAGATAATATAAAAATTAAAAGCAAATAATTTCTTTCAAATTAGATAGTTCTTTTTAATTCTATTTAAAGGACGATTTAAATTAAATTTACGATACGTTTACTGCTTAATATTTTAAAGAATACTGAACATTTAAATATCGTATACACCAAATCACATTAAATTAATGGATGCATCCCAATAAAAATTGAAAAATAAAAAATCATTTTTCATATTTTGTTAATGTTTTGTTTATATATCAAACTCCTTCAGGTATGCATTAATTCCATCACTTTACAAGTATTTCAGAATTATGATATTAATGAAGTATTACATTATAGTAATCCAGATTACTTTCTGTTTCGAAAGTAGGTTTCATTGAATAAAGTTTCTTAAATGAAATATATAGTGTCATTGTCATATTCTTTGTATTAATGTCGAAAGATTTATTAAAAAGTAAAAGTAAATGGAAATAAGAATAAACTTGACTTTTTAATTTATCTAACTAAGGCGTAGAAAACTTAAGTAAGTACAAACATGATAGATAAACGTAATAAAACATAATTCGTTACTACGTTTAGTTTTAGAAAGGCACATAAGTACAAAAATATAATTAATATGGAAATTTCTTGATATTTTTATGTTTTTCTATATCGGTATTTTTGCAGACGAAAATGAATTGAAAAACTATGTAAAGTAAAAATATTACTCAACTTCAACAACACGTGGAAACAAAAGTTCAAATATTAGTTATTATGTCTAGACAAATTATATTTGTCAAATACTTGACAATATATTTTTACTTTCTGTATAAATATATGTATATATATTCATATTCATTTATAGGAAGCGTGAAAGAAGTAAATAATAAAACTATGAAATAATTTATAGTGGCGAGTCACAGATTTTATTTTGAGCGGGAAATAATGGAGACGAAATTGAAGGCAGACGTAAAGAAATTATACTTTTTAATAAAATTTATTTCATGTTTCAACGAATAATTATCAGTATTTCAACTGCCATATTAACGAAACTTACAAATGAATAACAAAAAGATTGAGTTTTTAAATTTTGAATTTAATTTTTTATTCAAGATTTGTGTGAAAAGTCTGAGTAATCACTTAGTTAAAAAGAAATTTTACTATTTAGAATCCTTTGTATATAACGATACATAATGATAATGGTACTATTTAGTATATAGAGGTAAAAATAATATTCAATATAAAAGACTATACCCAGGTTTCTCATGGATAATGAAATTAAAAGAAAGGCTTTAATACTTCTAAGAATTTCTAGAGTTGTTATAGTTAATATGAATATTTATCAAATGAATGGATGTAGTTTACTTACCATATTTTGTTATAGTCGTTAATTAGTTCCCATTTTACTTTCACAAAGCAGAATAAACTACTTAATAGTAAGATTATCACAAACATGGAGAAATTCAAAAGAATAAAATATTATTTTATGTTACGTTATCTCAAAATAATAATATCACAAACATAGCCTTTTCCATATATTTTTACAATACTTGTTTAAAAAAATTCTTTTCATGTTTGGATAAAGAAGAGGAGAGCGAAAAATGCTATTGGCTGAACGAATAGAATAAATATTTAGAAAGAAACTGTTTTGTTTTTGAATTTCTTTTTACAGAATGAAATATTTTGTTGTTTAACAGTATATTCAGTTAGAAAACGTAAGAAATAAATTTTGTTGTACCATATATCATGAACTTCCTAACAAGCATACACATAATATTTAATTTTCAGTATTGAAACGTTGAGTTGAAACAATATGGTTTATTTTATTCAACTTATTTTAAAAGTTTAGAGTATGCGATATTTTGTAGCTTAGCTATATATTAAAACTATATTTTGTTTATGTACACTTTGTTACAACAAAAAGTGTGCAGATTTGTTGAAATGACGTCTTTTTTTAAAAAATGATTTAATCTGGTCATCATAGCCTGAATCGCAACAAATACTTCTTATTGTCAATGTCATATTTTATTAAATTGATTATCTAAGAAGTTCCATAATTTCACATGGATATTAATATCAGATGAGTTACAAAAGCTTT
Source organism: Caerostris extrusa (assembly GCA_021605095.1). Lineage (NCBI taxonomy): Eukaryota > Metazoa > Arthropoda > Arachnida > Araneae > Araneidae > Caerostris > Caerostris extrusa. Next base: position 54,206 of record BPLR01014025.1, read on the forward strand.
TGATCTGTTTTCACTCATATTAGAATAAGTTATTCTTGTACAAATCGAGCAGAACGTTTTGGATGATTATCTCGTAGAAACATGCAGGGTCCCTCAAGTCATACCTTAGAGACACTGTGGCACATATCAGAGTATTCAGAGTTCCTTCCTTTCAGAGTATTAACATAGAAATATGTCATTTCTAGTATACTCACTCATTATGCCATGGGTAATTACTAAGTTACTTGTTCAAACTGCTAACATGTATTTCTAAATACAAATTAAACCACAGGTTTGCTTAAGAATCCCTCTCATATTCTTTGATTCGAGCTCTCCTTTAGTTTTTTCTTCACATCTTTTCTTTACATCAGATCCGTGGTGATAAATTTACTCTACTCCAAAAAGTCAATGAATTCAAAAGGCTTTGTCTTTGTTTTCGCATTCTTTTGCACAGATAAGTATCTTTTCTACTTGTACTGATATTGGTATCCTGCCTTTCGCGAAATACGGCGAAATATTTCAGAATTGCTTGACTTACCGAACTGGTTGTATTTACCAAACTTCACATTATTATTTAGATTTACCTTCACTTTTGTTACAACAATACGAATTTATTGTCTAGTGAATATGCATTGGCGAACAGTTCTTGCTTTGTTGGGGTACAACTCCATAATTGTACATTGAGATTAATATCAGCTGACTTGCAGAAGCTTTTGATTCTGGTTTCACTCATTGTAGAGCAGCTATTCTTATACAACAGAGCAGAATGTTTTGGATGATTATCTTGTAGAAACATGCAAGGTCCATCAAGTCAAAATTTAGAGAGAATGGGACATAAATCACCTTTCAAAGTATTCACCTAGCTATACTCACTCATTAATGGTAATAACTAAGTTATTTGTCCTAACTGCTAAAAGGCATCTCTAAATGCAAATCAAACCACAGGTGTATTTAAGAATCCCTCTAATATTCTTTGGTTCGAACTTTGTATTTGGTTTCCTTCAGATCTTTTCTTGAAATCTGATACGTGGATGATAAATTTACTATATTCGAAAACATCCATGAATTCAAACGGTTTTGTCTTTCTTTTCGTATTCTTTTGTAAAGCTAAGTATCGTCTCTACTTGTGCTAATATTAGTATCTTTCTAATCTTTCACGAAGTATGGCGCATTATTTCAGGATTACCTGACTTACCAAACTGTCTGTATCTATCAAATTTAAATTTCTTAACATGATTATTTGGATTTAGCTTTACTTTTTCTCGCAACAATAACAATTTATTGACTAGGGAATATGTATTCTTGTACAATTCTTGCTTTGTTTAGGTACAACTCTCAAACACAAATTCTCAACATTTTTGCATTTTTGCAAGACTTTTTGCTGAATAATTTAGCGATTTACAGTAGACACTTCCTCTTTTTATGCAACTTTTGATGAATACTTCAGACCTTATGAAAACAACTTTTTTTCCTGGAGTCATTTGTAAGTCATAGAAATATTTAATGAGCAGCTGAGCTAAAATATCAGCACAATTTTGAAAGATCTCAGTAAAATACTAAAGAATGCACAAAAAGGTGTGTTATTTTCAGCTCATCATCTTTTAAATTTTCACAATGTTGCAAAATGTTTTGTGATGTTTATTTTTTATGGCGAATAAGAAAATGCACTTGGAAGTTCAACTGAAATTAAAAATGTCGTTATACATTCTTTTAAAATCTTCAATCCAAAGTAATAATTAACAACCTCCAACAAGTAAATGTCATGTTTTTGTGAAAATGTCAGATTTTATGATATGAGATACTGCTCACATATTTATTTTTTGCGACAAACTCGATTTTGCATAGTTTAATTTATTAATTATTTATCCTGTTTAAGTTATAATAGCATATCATGTTTAATTAATTAAGGTAGTATTGTTATATCAGTTAATAGTTTTTTAATTCTTGTAACAATGCGAAATGTATTTAAAACGTTAAAAATATTAATATTTATAAAAGCAAAAGTTTTTTATCACTCAAATCTTCGTCTTGGCATTTGTTAGTTTAATACAAAAATTAATTTATTTGTTTTCTCAATATTAATGTTATTTTATGGCGTGTTAATGTTGTATTAGTTCATTATAATGTTTATTTAGCGTTGTAATTATAAGGTAAATATTTAATATAAGGATTATTCTTGCGTATTAATAATTCTTTAACTTGATTATATTCTATTCTATTAATCTAAATGGAAAATTTATACTTAGCATAAATTTACTACCTGAGTTGTATTGTGAATAAAACGATATTAAATTACTTACAAAAGCAGTTTGAGTTTAGTATGGAAATCACATTCATTTAAAAACGCTGCTGTTATATGTTTTATTAATTTAATTACATCCTATTTTGGAGCAAACTACAATTCTGGCTTTTGTTATGTGTACCTGAGAAATTTTATTTAATAAAATGAGGGTTTAAAAGGATTTCAAATTAGTGAAAGGTTTCTAAATCGATATTTTATTTGTCAAAGTTTAAACACTTGATTTTGTAAAATAAAGTTATGCAATATGGCTAAAGCCTTTCTAGAAAATCATGTACATGATTTAAAGTATTAATAAAGAGACAAGTAATTCCAAATGAAAATTTAATGAGAAATAAATTCAAAATATTTAATAAATGTATTTAAAAGGGTTTTAGTTTAATTATAATTATATTTAGGAAAGGAAATCTAAAAATTTCTTTCTGAAAGAAGGAAAATACTTTAATACCTATATTTAGATTAAAATTGAGCGGCTTAAAAATAACTCTTATTAGATATATTGTTCATGTGGGAAAAATTGGATAGGATATGTAATATGGTATATTATGAATAGGTACGGAATGGAAATGTATTGTGGAATTATATGTATTTACTGTGATTCATACAAAAATACTTTGAGTTTATTATTTGAAAAGAAATGAAATTTATATGATAATTGCCCAAGATTTGTCAAAAATTAAACATTTAATTTGTTTATGTTGATCAAGAATAGAAATTTAATATTGAATACCTTACAATATTCAGAGATATACTGAAGATAAATTGAAAATATTAATGTTAATTTTATATTATTTCTGATTTCTGTAATTTTAAATTAGATCATATTAAGTCGGAAATAGTCCTCAAAATTATGTATCATGTTTAGAAAATCCAGCTGTAATAGCTTGTTGATTGTGTCATTAACCTATACTGTAGATATAGATTGAATCCGACTTCAGAACAGCATAACTACATAAAACTCATGTCAAAATGTGACGACCGTCCAGCAAAGGAATGACATTGTTCCAATACAATTGAGATGGTATTGAGCAAAGGTTCTAAATCCAAATCTGCTATGTGATAAAATGCGCAATAATTTTAATATTAGTTGAAATGTCTTGTTATTAATTTATATAAAAGATCAAAAAATGTTTAGCCATTACACATCTTTCCATCAAGTTAACGATAAAATGATATTTTCCAATGTAGCTATTTAAGGTGGATTTATGCAGGATATTAAAATCCAATCGGAAAGCTAAGTTGAATCCGGTATATATATTAGTATCCGGGGAGAATCCACCTTAACGCTTCTGTAGTTTCAAAGTATTTACACTACAGTGTTTTGGATCATGAATTGGTAGCTTCTCGACAATTTTTAAAATAGAAGGATTTGAAACAAGGGATTCCTCCCCCTGCTCCAGGAATGCCCTTTGGGTTGGTTCACACCTTCAAATTACATCCATCAAATCAGCAGACCAATCTCCCAGAGACCATGAGGTCTGTGGGAGCCACCACAGTCTTGTGTCATGTTTACTTAAAAAAATTATATGATATCTTGGTTTTTATTCTTTTTGTAAACAAAAAAAAATACTAAAAACAGTATTTGATAAAGTGCAATTGGTTGATTGAAAAAGTTATTTAATTTTTGTGCTGGCGTCTATTTACGAAGGCGATAGAGAGACTTCCTAGCGCTTTACAAATTAATGTGTTCCTACCCAGTGCAGATAAGGGAATTTTCATGTTGGATTTCTATGCTCCTTTGGCTAACATGGATGTTTGTTGGTAGTTCGGAATCCACGTTAAACTGTAGGTCCCGGTCTATTTAGCCTAAATTGTGCACAAGATGACTGTAGTGCGACAAACCAAACCAAACCAAATCTTTAGCTAACGTGCTAATCAACAGAAAGCTGCAGTTCCACTAAGAGAAATATTTACGATGATATTTTAAGAAACCTCTAAGACAAAATCATCGCCAAAGAATGGAATTTTTATTATTTGAGGAATATAAACTGAACTTTAATATTTTAATTTTTACTTTTCTTAAAAAATTTCAAGATAAAATTGACTTGGCCCCACTCCATATTTTGAATTATTTGGAGATATTTTTCGAGACATTGTCTTTTCCATCTTTTCTTACAAAAAGTGAAAGAGAAACATTTCTGAAAAAGATGACATAGAAACCGTCTACTCTTTGCAACAGAGGAAAATAGTGAATACCTTAAATCAATCTTGCTTCGAAAACTTCAGTCACGATAAAAGAATACAATCTCCAACATCTCTCTGGAATTTAGAAAGACATCCTAGAGAAATAAAATAGTCCCTTGTTGCAATTGTCAAAAATATCATAAAGAAACTGCCTTTAAAAAAAAAAAAAAAAAAACTTTTCATGTTTTCTTAATAATTCCTCTATTTAAACATCTTTATAACTTTTCTTGTGTATTATTTCTATTAAATACCATTAATGTAATATTTCGTCTGATAATATATCGAGTAAGAGTATATTTTAAAGTTGCATGATTGCGATTTGACGATAGTTTAATGCAAATACTTATTAAGAATTGAATTACTAATTTATATCAACTGTTAAAAATAACAAAATTATATCTTATGCATTATTATATTGCTTGAATAATGATATATCGAGTTAGAAATATTGAAAATCAATAAATTATATTGACATAATTGATTTATTTGTTTACAATAAACTCATTTTGAGAAAAGTTAAATAGCAAAAATTATGTTGCTAATGCTTTAGAATATTGAGCAGTTTGATAGGAGGTAATTTGCCACAAGAATGACAGATATGTATTAAATTTACCGTTACGTAGAGTGCACCATAATAGTAATCTTCAACACCTTCTTTTTAGAACAAATGCCACAAAGGGTGTAGCAACTGAGGCATCCCTCTCCACTCCTTCCTGTATCCATCTTGGTGTATCACCCACTTTTTCTGACAGACTGATTTATTGCGATCATCTCCAACATAGACATATTAGCTTCCTGTAATATAATAGATATATTAGCCTCCTATTGACATAGACATATTATCTTCCTGGAATATAATAGACATATTAGCTTCCTATAGACATATTAGCTTCCTATAGACATATTAGCTTGCTTTAGACATGCATTTTAGCTTCCTATAGCCTGTCGATAGCCTATATTCCTTCCTATATACATATCGGCTTTTTGTAATAAAATAGACATATTAACTTCCTATAGACATAGATATTAGCTTCCTATAGACATAGACGTATTAGCTTCCCATAGACATAGACATATTATCTTTCTAAAGCCATAGATGTATTAGCTTCCTATAAGCATAGACATATTAGCTTCTTGTAATATAATAGACATATAAGATTCCCATAGACATAGACATATTATTTTTCTATAACTTAATTTGTTGGGTTTTAAAGAGGGCTTCAGTATATAGAAAGCCTAACGTGCTGTCTACCAGCTCATTCCAGCCCTAATTATTGCAAAAAATAATAACAAAACTATAACAAGCTTGGGAAGCCTTTCTAATTAATAACTGGTGATTGAATAACATTTATAGAGCTAAGTCGACAGACTATAAAAATATACATAAGCCTATAGATTATATATTTTACAATTAGAAAAGACTAAAATATAATAAACCTATTTAAGCTTATAAGAAGCATTTTTTAAAATATAAAGTTATACTGCTTTTTTTTAAATAATCATTTATGTGGCATAAAGTACAAAATATCATCATCCAGAGGTAGAATTTAGGCTTTTTAATTCATTGCAGAATTTTCTAAACATATAAAATCTAACTTTTAGAAATAAATTTGCGGCAATAAATCTTTTCTTTGAAACGTGCTCATTCCAGTTTCATTTTTTAGAGTAAAAATTAATATTAGATGTTAAATAACCTCATATAAAATAAAATTTATCACTGATTTAAATGAGAATTGAAATTAATATTATTAGGCTCTACATATAATATTTGCTATTCAATTTCAAATTGAAAAATAAGTATTTCAATTTTAAGAGATCAAATTCATATGTGAATAAAAATATATTCAAAACTCACGTTGTTTGTTAATTATATTTCCAAATTGAATTTTTGCAGGGGAAACTTTATAAATGACTCTATATAAATGAAATTAAATATGCTTCAGATTAATAAATGTACAGAAAAATAATTTTTTAATTTTTTAATAATTGATATGGTTTCAATCTTCTATTGTAAAGAATTTTATGGTTGGAAAAACTTTCAGAAATTCTGCAATTCATAAAAATCCCGAAAATCAGAGTGCTGTTCACGTGTTTTAAATTAAATTGAAACAAAAATGGTACTCAAATAATTTAGGGGACTACATGGTATTTTCTGAAACGAACAAAAATAACTTCATCAATGTTCGGACTTAATATGAATTGTGTGTTTGTGTACCAAAAATTTTTTTCTTTTGTCAATTTCCAATGCCGAATACATGCTGTACAATATAATATAGCTGTTCATTCTTGGTAATCTACATTAACTTATCTATATCAGTATATATGTATATATATATATATACGTTATATAAGTTCACGTTCTTTAACATAATTAGGGATTGCAATACAGGTATACTGGGATACCGAATACCGGTATTTTGAGCCATTTGTACAATTTTGTAATACCGGTATTCACAAGTTTAAATACCGTTTTGTCTGTATTTACTAGAAATTTAGAATTCTTATCTGTGAAATTCTTATTCTTATTCAGAATTCTTATCTGGAAACTAGAAATTCTTATCTGTGAAAACGAGGTTATAGTTGTGAAGAAAGTGTGTAATATTTCGATATATTTTAAATTGGAGAGTTTGTTATTCACATTGTATTTGCATATCATACTTTAGAGTTCAAAATATTTTTCCGATTTATCATAAATATACTCATAAATAATAACCCATAATAAGAACAACTTTAAAGAACATAACAAAATCAGTTGATATACTTCGGTGAAATTTTTTGTGATATTGACATTCTCTAATAAAACTGGCAAATAAAACAAAAAAACACCTATGTTTTCTTTCCTTGGCTAAAATTTCTACTACCGGTATTAAAACCGGTATCCCGGTATTGAGATCTAAAAATACCGATTAAGAATTTTTGGTTCGATATTGCAATCCCTAAACATCATATATCAAATATACATACATCAAAGATGGTACAAAAACAAACAGGTTTAAATACATTTATTACATCAAATTGATTCAAAACTATTTTCGTTTTTTTTACATAACTGGTAAGATATATAGGCATTAGGAAACAGAGATATCGACCTAGAGTTCTTTCATTCCTTCAGAATGCCTGCGTCATGTATTTTTTCTGTTTTTTAATCAAATCTATTTTTAAATATCTTCAATAATTCTACGAAACAAAACATTCTGGTTATTTAACTCCCACGATTCTATTGTTTTACAATAAAGCAATTTACTCTGTCATCCCTAAAATACTTAAAAGTTGTATTTTGTTTTCTCAAAATATATATTTCTAAGACAAAATCGTTTTTAAAATTCTCTTAATAAAATTTCAATAATTTTGTAACAAACATTATAAAAACTGGAAAAAGCATTCTTATAATCTACTATCAAGTTTATAAGATATAAAGAATATTAATTTATTCTTTTACACATTCCATTGCTTTTGTAACTTACTCTGTCATCACTTAAAATACTTAAAAGTAGTATTTTTTTATCTCGAAATGTACATTTCTAAAATATTCTAAATTATTTTTAAAATTTTCGAAATAAAATTTCAATAATTTTGTAACAAAGGTTATAAAACTGGACAAAGGAATTCTAATAATATAATTCCTTTGTATAATTCTGATAGTAATTATAAAGAATATTAATTTAAATTACAGCCAAGAATACTTTTTGGGGAAATTAATAGTTTACAGAAAACATTTTTAAACCATAAATAACCATATGAGTATTCTCATTTCATCAGACGCTCAGATATAAACTAAACTAAGCTAAATAATTTTTTTTTTTTTAATATTCTACATTTGTTCACTTTTTGTCACACACAGTTGAAACTTAAATTGAATTCTCTGCAATACAAAGTATGCCTTCTTAAAGTTTCTTCTCAAAAATTTTACTTGATAAAAATTCATTTAAATTCAGTGAAGAATAAAATTTTGCCTATGATGGAAATTTCGATTCAGAATAATCGGGAAAAAGAATTCATATCTGGTAATACTCGATTTCTCCGAAATTGTTTTCTTGAAATTCTTGAATACTTTTTTTCTTACTTTTATCCTATCTCAGAACTCAATAGCCTGAAGATGAAGAATATATGTCAAATGCTAAAGGTAATAGTGTTATTAGATTTTATTCAATTATTTTTTTCTTTTTGTTTGGTAGATTCGATTGAAGTAGTATTTTTTTAATATTCGTTTCTCTTAAATCTTTCATTCCATTTTAGAAGAATTTTATTAACATTTTATGTATACAATTGTACTATTTACTTTTTATGAGATTATTCGATTTGAATATTAATTTAGCCCAAAAGCATTGTAAGACACAACCAATAAATAAAATTGAATACTACAATCCTGAAAGTTGTTTGTAGGCCAGCTTTTTACTGAATTGTTCAATATTAGAAACGTTTAGTGTTAAAGAATTCAAAATTTCCAGTCGTAAATAAAGATGCTGTTTAATTATTGAATATTGCTAAGAATTATTGCTGTTATTAAATTATCTATTCATAAATCCAACAGATTCAAAATAAGAATTCAGAGTTCTGTATATTTGAAATATTAGAAAAGCTTTATTTATTTCTTATTTATTAACAACAAATTAAATTTTTATTCATATACTAAACTACTTTGATAATATTTATTAGAATTATTATATGATTATTAATATGCGATTATTATATGACTTGAAATTTTGAATATTAATTTATCCTCAAAGTATTGCAAGATACAACCAATAAATAAAATTTGAATACTATGATCCAGTAACTTATTTGTAGGCCAAGGTTTAAGAAATTGTAATGCCTCAAGGCAATTAATTTGTTCAAAATTAGAAACGTTTAGAGTTAAGGAATTCAAAATTTGCAGACGTAAAAAAGATGCAATAGATAAGAAGCGAGATATAACATTAATATACCTCCATTAATAAATGCTTTTGTTTTACTTTTTGCATTTTACTTCAAGTAAATATTAACTTGTCACGAGATGAAAGAAAACACTCTGTTTTAAGGACACAGAAATCAAAGAATTATTGCTATTTAACGGGTCGAGGAATTAGTGTTATTAAACTATCTACTCATTTACTTAGTTTAAAAATCCAACAAATTCCAAATAAGAATTCAGAGTTCTTTATTTTTGAATTATTAGAAAATTTTATTTATTTCTTTTGTTAAAAGTTTTTAATAGATGAACAATTAATTAAATTTTTATTCATATAGTAAAAATACTTTCACAGTGTTTATTAGAATTATTATATGTTTATTAATAAGTGATTATTTATATGACATGAAATTACCTAGCTACTTATACCAAAAAGAAAAAAAATTGGTTTTTATTATCATTAAATCATCTGTTAAGATACTCGGTCGTTTTTTCTTCCTATATTATATTATAATTTACTATATAATTAATATTATTAATTATATTATTGCATACATTATGTGCGCATATCTAGGGTAAAGTAAGTTTGAATCAAATTGTTATTCTTTTTCATACAAATTTTAATTAGCACATTCCTAATTTTTATGTGAATACCAATTATCTAGTTATGCAATTTCCTTATTATCTCTTATGTAATTTTTTATGCGTTAAACCGGATTTTTATCAATCGACGCTATCCATGGTCGGACTATAGTTGGGTATTTGCTAACTTCAGTTGTTAGATATATTGTTGGACTTGTAGATTGAATCTTTTCCGTAGCTTATCTACCACATTGCTCCAGAAGACTGAAAAACTCTGTAGATCATAGTATAATGCAGCTCTATTTTCAATTTAATAATCTGGTAGAAAACTAATAAACTAATTATTCGAAAAAATATGAACATTATTGTCATTGACAAAATGTAATTATCTGTAATGCTAATAATCGTCAGTTACAGGAAATTGAAGAATTTGTAGAAAATGTAAATTTACTTTTTAACAATTATTTAAGTAAATTAAATTAAATATTTATAATATATATAATGTATTGTTTTAATTAAGTATTTATATTATTATATATATATATAAATTTATTCAAGAAAGTTAATGATGACGGAAAAATATTCTAATCATTCGTTCTTAAACTACAATATTTTCAATGCCCTCATACAATTTTTAACTCCTTTTTTAAGGAGAAAAATGTAGTTTTTTTATTTCATTAGAGAATTTAAATTACATTATATGTAAGAATTCCAAAAAATGATCGAAAAACATTTCATTTTATACACAAACATTACCTTTATTCTTTAAATGAAGTGTATATTAATATAGTATTAATAATAATTTAAATCTTCTCATTTATAATATTTACAAACGTAAAAAAAATTGGTTTAGTATTTAGGCTTTTGAAAATTACGTAAATGCGAAGGACATTATAAAAATGCTGCTTCTTCTTTTAATTTTTAAGATATAGAAAGAAAAAATTTAATTAACAAATTTCGCTCAACAGAATCAAGCATTTTTTTTTTAAAATACTTTCATTGTAAATGATGTCTCAAATAAAAGTCAACGAAAAACTTTCATGAAAAAAGCATAATTAAAATTAAAAAAACAAAATTTGAAGGCAAAAATATATATATATATATATGTATATTATATTTAAGAACGAGTCCTAAAAAAGTTCATTTTGCTAGTAATTCACTTAAATAATTTTCTAACTCTCAAATGTTAGCCGTACTTAGATAAAAAAATCAATGACAACAGAGATTTGTGTGGAAAAAATTAGTAAGCCAATCCTACTTCAGCTCAACATCTCTGACAACACTAGTCATTTACTTCCGTTCTGTTTTCCGGTGTCTACATACTTCCGGCTCTCTCTGCAATACAGATGTGTAGTGACAATACAAAAATATAGCCTCAGGATATTTAATATATATTTGTCGAGTGTTCTATGAATCAACTTAACGTCAATTCAGGATGCGATTCTGCTTACAATAAAAAAAATTCGTCTCGCCTGAGAAAATGTTTTTTATAAGAAATGGATCCTGGTAATACCTAATGCGTGAATAGAAAAACTGGTTTGCAAAAACGCTGTCCTAGAACAACAGGAAATTGAAAGGCGACAAAAAAAATATTTTTTTCAGTAAAGCGCAATTGCGAAGGAAGTAAAGGAAAAATGTCACGGATTGAAAAGGAAGAAAAAAAAATCCTGAATCTGAAGCGTTTGTATTAAGAAATCATCAGTCTAAAATCACCGATTTCTTTTAACATATTTTTTTAATGTTCATTTTCACTCTAAGTGAATCGTTGCTTTATCTTCTCGTTTTGTAAAAAAATAGAAAAGAAAAGGGTAAAATGCAATCTGATTTCTCTAACGGGATATTCCTTTCGGGCAGTATAAAGCATAACAGCTTATTTTTCTTTTAAATAAGTTGGAAATATAAGTAAAAATTAACTTTCACGTGCATTAATAGAAGGTTTTTATGCAATAGAAAATTTCATTCGGTAGTTCTAGAATTTAATGCTGTGACAATGCAACAAAATTGATTCTGGAAGTGAATTTTGAAGGTGTTTAAGTGTAGCTACAAAAAAAAATCCTTCCAATTTTACAAAATTTATTATATCATATAATTTTTGTTTATATACCCTTGATCTAGAAAGTCATTTGAATAAATGCAAAGCAAGTATGGGAAAATATTTTTAAAATTATATTGATTTAAATGTATTTTATTAGTGAATTTTGATGCATTTATTGTATTCAAAGGTATTTGAAGAGATATTAGAAAACTTAACAAGACTGAAATTAATAATTACCTGAATCAAATATATCCACATTCTACTTTTATTATTTCAATGTTTATTTTGAAATAAATTTTTTACATTAAAAGGATTTACTTTTATAAATTATTACTGATGAATAGTATATATATTTCTAAAATTTCCGAGGGAGTTCAAAATTATTCACTTATATTGTAATCTTTGGTACGATTTACGATATAAAAAGCATTAAAGGAATGTACACAAAATTTTCACATGTATATTTTTGTAAATCTTATTTTTATTTGATATAATGCCTCTGATGAGATACGCATAACTTGCAAAATACAAATCTAACACAAGTTAAATATTGATTAGTAGTAGAATTATTCAAGTATATTGTTTTATTGAAAGCATAGTAAATCATTGGATTTTTCAATGCTTTTAGTTCGCGCTTCTTAAAGTTATTTTATTAAGTTTTGATAATTGTCTCTTTTAAATAAGTTGGAAATATAAGTGAAATGTGTGTGGGTATTATATAAATGCTGTTTCTTTCTTATAATTTTAAGATAAAGAAAGAAGAACCTTTAATTATCAATTTTTGCTCAACAGATCCAAGCATTTTTTTAGAATACTTTCATTGTGAATGATGTCTCAAATAAAAGTTAACGAAAAACTTTTTCATAAAAAAGCATAATTAAAAATTCAAAAAACAATTTGAAGGCAAAAAATATATATATGTATATTATAATTAAGAATGGTCCTTAAAAAAAGTTTATTTTGTTTGTAATTCACTTAATTAACTTTCTAACTCTCAAATGTTAGCAGTACATAGAAAAAAATCCATGACAGCAGAGATTTGTGTGAAAAAAAAAATATGAGAAAAATTACTAAGCCAATACTGCTTCAGCTCAACATATCTGACAACACAAGTCATTTACTTCCTGTTCTGTTTTCCGGTGTCTACATATTTCCGGCTCTCTCTGCAATACACATATGTATAACAATAGGAAATATAGCCTCAGGATACTTAATATATTTTTGTCGAATGCTCTATGAATATACTTAACGTCAATTCAGGATGCGATTCTGTCTACAATCCAAAAAATTAGTCTGGCTTCAAAAAAAAAAAAAAAAAAAATTATGAGAAATGGATCCTCGTAATACCTAATGTGTGAATTGAAACACTTGTTTGAAAAAACGTTGTCTTAGAATAACAGGAAATTGGAAAGGCGATAAAAAAAAATTTTTTTCAGTAAAGCGCAATTGCGAACGAAGTAAAGGAAAAATGTCACGGATTGAAAAGGAAAGAAAAAATCTCGAATCTGAAGCGTTTGTATTAAGAAATCATTATTCTAAAATAACCGATTTCTTTGAACATATTTTTTTTAATGTTCATTTTTACTTTAAGCGAATCGTTGCTTTATCATCTTGCTTTGTAAAAAAAAGAGAAAAAAGAAAAGTTTAAAATGCAATCTGATTTCTCTAACGTCATATTTCATTCAAGCTGTATAAAGCATTACAGCTTATTTTTCTTTAAATAAGTAGGAAATATAAGTGAAAATTTACTTTGACGTGTATTAAAAGAAGGTTTTTATGCAATAGAAATATTTCCTTCAGTATTTCTCGAATTTAATGCTATGAGAATTCAACTAAAATCAATCTGGAAGCGAATTTTGAATGTCTTTAACTGCAGCTCAAAAAAGAGATCTTCCAATTTTACAGAATTTATTGTTATATAATTTTGTTTATATACCCTTGATCTAGAAATTCATTTGAATATATGCAAGGCAAGTCTCAGAGAATATTTCTAAAATTATATTGATTTAAAGGTATTTTGTTAGTGATTTTTGATGTATTTATTGTATTCAAGGAATTTGAATAAATATTTGAAACCTTAACAAGACTGAAATTTATAACGACCTGCATCAAATATACCCACCTTCTTTTTGCTTTATTTCAAAGTTTATTTTGAAATAATCATTGATACATTAAAAAGGATTAGCTTTTATGAATTATTACCAACAAATATTTCATACATTTTCAAAATCAACCATTTATATTGTAAGTCTTGCTACGATTTACGATTTAGAAAGTGTTAAAGGAATATACACAAAATTTTCACATGTATTTATTTTTTAATTATTATTTTATATGATATAATGGCTCTAATGAGACGAACACAACTTGCAAAACACAGTTCTAAAGCAAGTTAAATGTTGATCTGTAGTACAGCTTACTGGCAGTATTCAAGTGTATTGTTTAAATTAAAGCATAGTAAATTGTGGAAATTTTCAATTCTTTCAGTTCAAGCTTTCTTAAAGTTTTTTTAATAAGTTTTTTAAGTCGCCTGATAAATATTTTTTTTTTTTTATGTTTCATATTTTAAAATTAGGTATCATGTATTTTTTAAAGTTTAATAAAAACACTCTACTGAACAAGTTTAATGATAGAACATGTTAGATTTAAGAATTCAGTGGTTGATTATTCCCAAACACGATTGTCCAAAATCTAAAAATTTAAAATGAGATTTTCACAACAGTAGATTTTTTTTTTCCTCCCAGACGGAGGAAAACACAAAAGAAGCTTCCGACCAGCGATCCAAAAGTCCGGCCACGGATACTCCAAAAGTTCAACTACAAATCGCGTGAAAATTTGGCGAATGGTTAAGTCGGACGATTTCAGAAAGAGCGGTATCATAGGGAAGAGAATGTCATTTAAGTAGGATTTTAATTACAATAAAAAACAGACATGTCTGAAACTGTAAATGAAAAATTTTTCATATTAACTGTCAAGTTTTTATGTTTTAAAGCAGTCTTGCGTATACATGCGAAATGAATTCGCAAAAATATACATACGAAAATTGTGTGTATATTCCTTTAAAGCATTTTAAATCGTAAATCATAGCAAGGATTACAATATAACTGGATGATTTTGAATGCCCTCAGAAATTTTGAAAATGTATATAGTATACTTCAGAAATAATTCATAAAAGTAATCCTTTTTAATGTATCAAAGTTTATTTCAAAATAAACTTTGAAATAATGCAAAAAGAAGGTGGACATATTTGATTTAGGCCGTTATACACCTCAGTCTTGTTAAGGTTTTGAATATTTATTCAAATTCCTTTGAATACAATAAATACATCAAAATTCACTAAAACAATACATTTAAATCAATATAATTATGAAAATATTTTCCGACTCTTGCCTTGCATTTATTTAAATGACTTTGTAGATCAGGGTATATAAACCAGATTATATAACATAATAAATTTTGCAAAATTGGAAGGTTTTTTTTCGAACTACACTTAAACACATTCCAAATTCGCTTCCAGAATCGATTTACTTGCATTCTCATAGCATTAAATTCTAGAAATACCGAATGAAAATTTCTATTGCATAAAAACCTTCTTTTAATGCATGAGAAAGTCAATTTTCACTTATATATCCAACTTATTTAGAAGAAAAAAATAGGTTATGCTTCATACTGCCGAAAGAAATATCCCGTTAAAGAAATCAGATTGCATTTTACCCTTTTTTTTTTCTTTTTTTTTTACAAAGCGAGGAGATTAAGCAACGATTCACATAAAGTGAAAATAAGCATTAAAAAATACGTTAAAAGAAATCGTTGATTTTAGACTGATGATTTCTTAATACAAACTCTTCAGATTCGAGATTTTTTTCTTCCTTTTCAATCCGTGACATTTTTCCTTTTCTTTCTGTCGCAATTGCGCTTTACTGAAAAAGATTTTTTGTCGCCTTTCCAATTTCCTGTTGTTCTAAGACAACGTTTTTTCAAACCAGTTTTTCAATTCACGTATTAGGTATTACGAGGATACATTTCTCATAAATTTTTTTCTGAGGCGAGACGAATTTTTTGGATTTTAGACAGAATCGCATCCTGAATTGAAGTTAAGTATATTCATAGAACATTCGACAATAATATATTAAGTATCCTGAGGCTATATTTTCTATTGTCACTACACATGTGTATTTCAGAGAGAGCCGGAAGTATGTAGACACCGGAAAACAGAACGGAAGTAAATGACTTGTGTTGTCAGGGATGTTGAGCTGAAGCAGTATTGGCTTAGTAACTTTTATCATATTTTTTTCACACAAATCTCTGCTGTCATAGATTTTTTTTTCTATGTACTGCTAACATTTGAGAGTTAGAAAGTTAATTAAGTGAATTACAAACAAGATGAACTTTTTTAAGGACCATTCTTAATTATAATATACATGTATTTTTTTATTTGCATTCAAGTTTTTTTTTTTTTTTTTTTTTGAATTTTTAATTATGCTTTTTTTGTATGACTTTTATTTGAGACATAATTTACGATTAATGTATTCGAAAAAAATTCTTTTCAAAAATTGTTAAGGAAATGTTCTTCTTTTTATATCTTAAAATTATGAGAATGAAACAGCATTTATATAATATCCTCCGCATTTACGTAATTTTCAAAAGCATAAATACTACAACGTTTTTTTGTGTAAATAATGTAAATGAGATTTAAATTTTCTTAACACTATATTAATATACTCTTTATTTAAAGAAAAAGGTAAATTTGAGTATCAAATGAAAAGTATTTTACATTATGTGTAAGTAAAGTCTTACATTATGTAAGAATTCCAAAAAAGTATATTACTTTTTTGGAATTCTTACACATAATGTAATTTAAATTCTCTAATGAAATAAAAAAAACTAAATTTTTGTCCTTAAAAAGGATTTAAAAATTGTATGATGGAATTGAAAAAATACTATGAATGATGAGAATATTGAATGATGAGAAATAATGAATGATGAGAATAATGATGAGAATATTGTTTACTCATCATTAACTTGCATAAATAAATTTAAATATATATAATAATACAAATACTTAATTAAAAATTATGTAGTATATATATATTATAAATACTTAATTAAATTTACTTGAATAATTTTTGAAAGTGAAATTGAATAATTGTATAAATTTGTAAAAATGCAAAAATGCTACAATTTCCTGCAACCAACGATTATTAACATTTACTACCTTATTACAGATGATCTCGCTTATAGATGACAATAATATTCATGGTTTTTTTTTTTTTAAAATAATTGGTTTATCAGTTTTCTAACAAATTATTAAATTAAAAATAGAGCTACATTTAATTATGATCAACAACAATTACAGAGTTTATCAATCTTCTCTAAATATTGAATTGATCTGGTAAATATCGCGCTGAATCTCAGAACCAAGAATTTCGGTTTAAAACTGGGTAAGCTATACCGAACCGAAAGCTTCTGTTTCTACTATGCAGACGACGAGAACGATAAATAAGTCAGAATATACCTGCATTGAGGTTTGGTTCGAATCGCTCTACGGTCATTCTTTTTAACATATTGGGCTAATTAGACCGGAACATACAGTACAACGTGGATTCCGGACGGTTAACAAACGTCCATGCCACCACCAGTATTTGAACCTGAAGCAAATTTGCAAGTCGTGCTAATCTCATTGAAGGTATTATATCAAATATAAATAACATTTACAACAATATACTTGCTAAAATTTTGTGTATATTCCTTTAACGATTTTTAAATCGTAAACCGTAGCAGGATTACAATATAAGTAAAGGATTTTGAATGCCCTGGCAATTTTAAAAACAAATATGCTCTTCATCGGTAATAATTGCATAAAATTAAAGCCTTTTAATATATCAGAGTTTATTTCAAAATAAACCTTGAAGTAATGCACATAGAAGGTGATATTTTGATGCAGGTCGTTAAAAATTTCAGCCTTTTAGGGTCTCGAATATTCATTCAAATTCCTTTGAATACATCAGAATTTGATGAATAAATGCATCAAAATTCACTACCAAAATAAATTTTTTTTTAAATCAATATAATTTTAGAAATATTCTCTGAGACTTGCTTGCATTTATTCAAATGAATTTTAGATCAATGGTATATAAACATGATTATATAACATAATAAATTCTGTAAAATTCCGGCGGGACGAAATTTCTTTTTTGAGCTGCAGTTAAAGACATTCAAAATTCCTTCCAGAATGAATTTAGTTGCATTCTCATAGCATTAAATTCTAAAAATACGGAATGAAAATTTTCTATTGCAGAAAAACGTTCTTTTAATGCAAGTGAATTTTAACTTATATTTCCAACTTATTTAAAAGAAAAATATGCTGTGTATGCTTTATATTGAAAGAAATATCCCGCTAGAGAAATCATATTGCATTTTATCATTTTTTTTCTTTGTTGTCATTTTTTTTTTTTTTTTACAAAGCGAGAAGATAAAGCAACGATTCACTTAAAGTGAAAATGAACAAAAAAAATACGCTAAAAGAAATCGGTGATTTTAGACTGATGATTTCTTAATAACAATGCTTCAGATTCAAGATTTTTTTTTCGTCCTTTTCAATCCGTGACATTTTTCCTTTACTTTTCGCAATTGCGTTTTACTGGAAATTTTTTTGTCTCCTTTCCAATTTCCTGTTGTTCTAAGACAAAATTTTTTCAAACCAGTTTTTCAATTCACGCATTAGGTATTACGAGGATCAATTTCTCATATTTTTTTTTTTCTCAGGCGAGACGAATTTTTTGGATTGTAGACAGAATCGCATCCTGAATTGACGTTAAGTATATTCATAGAACATTCGACAATAAATATATTAAGTATCCTGAGGCTATATTTTCTATTGTTATACATATGTGTACTTAATTTTAGACACCGGAAAACAGAACGGAAGTAAAATGTTTTGTGTTGTCAGAGATGTTGAGCTGAAGCAGTATTGGTTTAGTAATTTTGATCATATTTTTTCCACACAAATCTCTGTTGTCATATTTTTTTTTAAGGACTTCTGACATTTGAGATTTGAAAGTTAATTAAGTAAATTACAAACAAAATGAACTTATTTTTAAGGACCATTCTTAATTATAATATACAATATATTTATTTTTTTACCTTCAAATTTTTTTTTGAATTTTTAACTGTGCTCTTTTTATGGAAGTTTTTCATTGACTTTTATTTGAGACATCGTTTACAATGAATGTTTTCTAAAAAAAATGCTTGGATCTGTGGAAAAAATTGTAATTAAATGTCCTACTTTCTGTATATTCAAATTATAAGAAAGAAACAGCATTTCTATAATATCCTTCGCATTTAAGTAATTTTTAAAAGCATAAATACTGCAATAATATAAGTTTTTGTGTGTGTAAATACTATAAATAAGAAGTTTTAAATTATTCTTAAGGCTATATTAATATACTCCTTATTTAAAAATGGTAAAGTTTTTGCATCACTTGAAAAGTATTTCAACTACTTTGTGGAATTTTTACACATAACGTAATTTAAATTTTCTAATGAAGTAAAAACTGCAATTTTTATACTTAAAAAAGTTTTAAACAGTTTTATGATTTTGAATTGAAAAAATGACTTAAATTTAATAAAATGAGAAAAAAATTTTTTTACTTTTATAACTGATAGAGTAAAATTACATTTTATAAGTGATTTTTTTTAAAAAATTCTACATTTTCTGGTAACCAACGAGTTATTAACATTTATTACCTTATTATAGATGTTTATATTTTGTTGATTACAATAATGTTCTATTTAGATCAAGGGTGCATAAACATGATTATATAATATAATAAATTCCGTAAAATGAAAAGGATATTTTTTTGTAACTACACTTAAACACATTCAAAATTCACTTCCAGAATCGAATTTAGTTGCATTCTCATAGCATTAAATTCCAGAAATACCGAATGAAAATTTTCTGTTGCATAAAAACCTTTTAATGCACGTGAAAGTGAGTATTCACTTATATTTCCAACTTATTTAAAAAAGAAAATAAGATGTTATGCTTTATACTGTCCGAAAGAAATATCCCGTCTAGAGAAATCAGATTGCATTTTACCCTTTTCTTTTTTTTTTTTTTTTTTACAAAGCGAGAAGATAAAGAAACGAGTCACTTAAAGTAAAATGAACATTAAAAATACGTTAAAAGAAATAAGTGATTTTAGACTGATGATTTCTTAATACAAACGCTCAGATTCGAGATTTTTTTTTCTTCCTTTTCAATCCGTGACATTTTTCCTTTACTTCATTCGCAATTGCGCTTTACTGAAAAAATATTTTTTTGTCTCCTTTCCAATTTCCTTTTGTTCTAAGACAAGCGTTTTTGCAAACCAGTTTTTCAATTCACGCATTAGGTATTATGAGGATCCATTTCTCATAATTTTTTTTTCTCAGGCAAGACGAATTTTTGTGGATTGTTGGCAGAATCGCATCCTGAATTGACGTTAAGTACATTCACAAGAACATTCGACAAAAGATATATTAAGTATCCTGAGGCTATATTTTCATTCTCACTAAACATGTGCATTGCATAGAGAGCCGGAAGTATGTAGACACCGGAAAACAGAACGGAAGTAAATGACTTGTGTTGTTCAGAGATATTGAGCTGAAGCAGTATTGGTTTAGTAATTTTTCTCACATTTTTTTCCACACAAATCTCTGTTGTCATTGATTTTTTTTTTTCTAAGTAGTGCTAACATTTCAGAGTTAGAAAGTTAATTAAGAGAATTACAAACAAAATGAACTTTTTTAAAGGCCCATTCTTAATTATAATATACATATGTATTTTTTTCCCTTCACATTTTTCTTTTTTTTGAATTTTTAATTATGTTTTTTTTATGAAAGTTTTCGTTGACTTTTAATTTGAGACATCATTTACAATGAAAGTATTCTAAAAAAAATGCTTTTGGTTCTGTTGAGCAAAAGTTGTTAATTAAATGTTCTTTTTCTATATCTTAAAATTATACGAAAGAAACAGCATTTATATAATATGCTCTGCATTTGCGTAATTTTCAAAAGCATAAATCAATACTAAATCAATTTGTTTTAATGTTATAAATGCGAAGATTTAAATTATTCTTCAGATTCATAAATATACTTTTTTTTTTAAAGAAAAAATGGTAATTTGTTAGTATCAAATGAAAAGTATTACTATTAATTTTCGAATTCTTACAAATAATGTAATTTTAATTCTCTAACGAAATAAAAAAATTTTTGCCCTTAAAAACAATTTTTTTTGATGAAAAAAAATTTACCAATTTTAAGATGGAATTGAAAATAAAATGTACCTTAAAACGAATGAAAAGAAAATTTTTTCTCATTATTAATATTTTCTTAAATAAATTTAAATATATATTAATAATATAAATACTTTTAAAACACTATATAATATATATATGAAATACATAATCTTAATTTTTGAAATATTAAATATAAAAAAAATGAGCCTTCAGATTTAAAAGATGACTTAGAACAAATTAAATAGAACAAATTTAAGACAAAAAGTAAAAACTGTTTGAAAATTGCCAATAATTTAATAGGCTTTCGTTTTTTAAACAATATTCTTCAAAAATTATGCCCTAATGCTAATAAGTTTCTACTAAGAATAAACATATAACTTGTTTCTAGAACCGTGTTTTGTTAAGTTGTTAAAAATCTTAATTTAATTTTATATCAAATAAAAATACCAGTTTTACAATAAAATAACTTAAGAAAGCGTGGTCAAAAGAATGGAAAATTGATTTTGTGTATATAATTTTAACGCTTTTGAATCTACTAAGGATCTACAATAGAACTGTGGATGATTTTGAATGCCCTCTCAAATAAAAAATTATATGAAAACATATATGTTATTCGTCAGTAATAATTCATAAAATTAAATCGTTTTTAATACATCAAAGTTTGTTTTAAAATAAACTTTGAAATAATGCAAATAAAAGGTGAGTATATTTGATGCAGGTCGTTATAATTTCAGTCTTTCAAGGTTTCGAATATTTATTCAAATTTCCCTTTGAATACAATAAATACATCAAAATTCACTAACAAAATACGTTTAAATCAATATAATTTTAGAAATATTTTCTGAGACTTGCCTTGCAATTATTCAAATGACTTTTTAGATCCAAGGGTATATAAACAAGATTATATAATATAATAAATTCTGTAAAATTGGAAGTTTCTTTTTTTTTTTTTGTAGCTACACTTAAACACATTCAAAATTTGCTTCCAGAATGAATTTAGTTGCATTCTCATAGCATTAAATTCTAGAAATACCGAATGAAAATTTTCTATTGCATAAAAACCTTCTTTTAATGCATTGAAATGAATTTTCACTTATATTTCCAACTTATTTAAAAGAAAAATAAGCTGTTATGCTTTATACTGCCTAGAAAGAAATATCTTGTCAGAAAAATCAGATTGCATTTTACCTTTTTCTTTTCTCTCTTTTTTACAAAGCGAGAAGATGAAGCAAGATTCACTTAAAAGTGAAAATGAACATTAAAAAAATACGTTAAAAGAAATCGGTGATTTTAGACTGATGATTTCTTAATACAAACGCTTCAGATTCAAGATTTTTTTTTTTTTCTTCCTTTTCAATCCGTGACATTTTTCCTTTACTTCGTTCGCAATTGCGCTTTACTGAAAATTTTTTTGTCGCCTTTCCAATTTCCTGTTGTTCTAAGACAACGTTTTTTCAAACCAGTTTTTCAATTCACGCATTAGGTATTACGAATATCCATTTCTCATAATTTTTTCGAGAGACGAATTTTTTTGATTGTAGGCAGAATCGCATCCTGAATTGACGTTAAGTATATTCATAGAACATTCGACAAAATGTATTTAGTATCCTGAGGCTATATTTTCCATTGTCACTACACATGTATATTGCAGAGAGCCGGAAATATTTAGACACCGGAAAACAGAACGGAAGTAAATGCCTTGTGTTGGCAGAGATGTTGAGCTGAAGCAGTATTGGCTTAATTTTTCTCATATTTTTTTCGACACAAATCTCTCTGTTGTCATTGGTTTTTTCTAAGTACTGTTAACATTTGAGAGTTCGAGAGTTAATTAAAGGAATTACAAACAAAATGAACTTTTTAATGCCCATTCTTAAACATAATATACATGTATATTTTTTTGCCGTCACATCTTTTTTTTTTTTTTTTTTGAATTTTTAATTATGCTTTTTTTATGAGAGTTTTCGTTGACTTTTATTTGGGATATCATTTACAATGAAAATATTCTAAAAAAAAAAAATCCTTGGTTCTTTTGTGTAAAAATTGTTAATTAAATGTTCTTTGTTCTATGTTATATTTTAAAATTATAAGCATGAAACAGCATTTATTTAATATCCCCTGCATTTACGTAATTTCCATTAGTAATACTAAATCAATACCGTGTGTAAATACTATAAATGAGAAGATTTAACTTATTCTTAAAACTATATTAATATACTCTTTTTTTAAAGAAAAAAGGTAATGTTTTAGTATCAAATGAAAAGTATTTCGATTACGTTTAGGTATTCTTACACATAATGTAATTTTTAATTCTCTAACGAAAAAAAAAAACTACACTTTTGTCCTGAAAAAACAATTTACCAATTTATAAGATGGAATTAAAAATACTGTACCTGAAGAACGAATGATGAGAACATTGTTTTCTCATTATTCATTTACTTAAATAAATTTAAAATATATATATAATATTATAAGGACTTAACTAAACACTATATATTATACACTCAAGAGCCAAAACATTATGACCAACTGTCAATAACGAGTTGCCCCCACTTTTGCCGCGCAACACAGCGCTTCAACCTGCTTGCGCTGGTGCCACAAGTCCTTGGTAAATGTGCCGGAGACAGATTGCACCAGATGCTTACAACGGTCACGCAAATCCGAGATATTGCAGGAATTGGTGGTCTTTGAACTCCGAGCTGCCGTCTCAGGACATCCCAATGTGTTCTATCCGGATTGGGATCCGGTGCGTTAGCGGCCAGAACATTAACTGGAATTCAGCATCATGTTCCTGAACCACTCCAACACAATTTTTGTGATACAAATGCCCGTTGAACAATTCCATTTCCAGCTGAAAACAGAGGTTATGTAAGGGGCAACTCGGTCCGCGATGATGTTCAGATACCCCAGCAAATTCTGGTCCTGCTCTACCACAACCACGGATCTCCAGGAGACGCCCAGGAGTACGTCCCCCAAAGCATATAATACCGCCACCACCGGCCTGTGTATGACCTACTGTACATTGAGGGTGAAAGTAAACTGTTCCGCCTGGAAGATGATGCGTATCCCGGACACGGCCATCGGCGTGATGAATTACAAACCGTGATTCATCTGACCAAAAGCAACTCTCTCCCACTGATCCATGGACCAGTCCCGATGTTCCCTGGCCCAGCGCAGGCGCAGTTGGCGATGACGCTTGGTCAGCAAAGGCACACGAGTGGGACGTTTGCTGCGTAGCCCCATATTCAACAGTGTCCGCTGAACAGTGTGCTCCGATACTATTCTACTTGGCCCAGCATTGTATTGGGCTGTCAGCTGAGACACTGTCTGGCTCCGGTTTTGCTTCACCATGCGGGACAGCCCTGATTGACCTTTTTCTTTGATAGCGTGTGGACGTCCAACACTGAGCATGTTTCACTTACTGCTGGTTTCACCGTCATTCACCCAATTTGCATAAGTACTACAACAACTGCAGATCACGAAAACGTAACCCACGAGTCGTGCAAAGCTCCTGGGAAATACTTGTTCCGAGCCATTACAATCTGCCCCCTATCAATGCCGCTTAGATCTCGGGCAGCCTTTCCCATCACACACAGAAGTAAGTCAAAGAATGATTCTTCAAACTCTCCAGCAGCAGAAAATACCACTTCCCTGATCACGTGCCTTCCAGCGTCATCCCAGGCGAGTTCATTGCAAAATGTAGGGGTGGTCATGCAATGTTCTGGCCTGAGTGTATATAAAATACATAATATTTTATTTTTAAAATATGAAAAATAAAAAATATTTATTAGATTTGTTCTAGAATAATTAAATAAAACAACTTGAAGAAAGTTTGAAAATTCCCATAATTGTCGCTCATTTAAACACTAAATATTCTTCAAAAAATTATGGCAATTAATAAGATCTACTATGAATAAAACATATAACCAGTTTCAGAACCGTGTTTTGCACGTTGTGCTAATCTTATTGGAGGCATTATATCCAATAATTTGCAATAGCATTTACAATAATATACATGCTAAGATGTTGTGTATATTCCTTTGATCGCTTTTTTAAATCGTAGCAAGGATTACAATATAAGTGGATGATTTTGAATGCCCTCGGCAATTTTAAAAACATATATGTTACTCGTCCGTAATAATTAATAAATAAATTAAAATCATTTTTAATACATCAAAGTTTATTTCAAAAACAAACTTTGAAATAATGCAAATAGAAGGTGAGTATATTTGATGCAGGTCGTTATAAATTTCAGTCTTGTAAGGTTTCGAATATTTATTTAAATTCCTTTGAATACAATAAATACATCAGAAATTCACTACCAAATTACCCTTTAAATCAATATAATTTTAGAAATATTCTCTGAGACTTGACTTTCATTTATTCAAATGAATTTCTCAGATCAAGGGTATATAAACAAAAACTATATAACATAATAAATTCTGTAAAATTGGAAGGTTTCTTTTTGGAACTGCAGTTAAACACATTCAAAATTCCCCTTCCAGAATGAATTTAGTTGCATTCTCATAGAATTAAATTCTAGACATACGGAATGACAATTTTCTATTGCATAAAAATCTTCTTTTAATGCACGTAAAGTGAATTTTAACTTATATTTCCAACTTATTTAAAGAAAAATAACCTGTTATACTTTATATTGCCCGAAAGAAATATCCCAGCTAGAGAAATCAGATTGCATTTTACCCTTTTCTCTTTTCTTTTCTTTTTTACAAAAGCGAGAAGATAAAGCAACGATTCGCTCAAAGAATGAAAATGAACATTAAAAAATACGCTAAAAAGGAAATCGGTGATTTTTAGACTGATGATTTCTTAATACAAACGCTTCAGATTCAAGATGATTTTTTTCTTTCTCAATCCGTGACATTTTTCCTTTACTTCGATCGCAATTTTTGTTTTTAACTGAAAATTTTTTTTGTCGCCTTTCCAATTTCCTGTTGTTTCTAATGACAACGTTTTTCAAACCAGTTTTTCAATTCACGCATTAGGTATTACGAGTGATGAATTTCTCATATTTTTCTCTCTCAGGAGAGACGAAATTTTTTTGGATTGTAGACAGAATCGCATCCTGAATTGACGTTAAGCGATATTCAAAGAACATTCGATAATAATATATTAAGTATCCTGAGTGCTATATTTTTCTACTGTCACTACACACGTGTATTGGAGGGAGAGTCGGAAGGATGTAGACACCGGAAAACAAAACGGAAGTAAATGACTTGTGTTGTCAGAGATGTTGAGCTGAAGCAGTATTGGCTTAGTAAATTTTTATCATATTTTTTTTCCACACAAATCTCTTTTGTCATAGATTTTTTTAAGTACTCCTAACATTTGAGGAAGTTAGAAAG